>CATOUR010000372.1:0-61830 GCA_951848785.1 Callosobruchus maculatus
GGGCGTCCGCCACGCTTCGCGCCACCGCAAAAATAGCCGCCTCATGATGGGGCGCCTGACGGTAGTGCAGCGCAAAGGCCATGCCTTTGGCTTCCAGTTCCGTACCGGGAAGCATTTCCAGAGCCGAAGTGAGTTGCGCATGCAGCGCCTGAATCAGCGTATCGGGGAGTGAAACTATATGCAGTTGATCATGGATATCGCGGCGCTCCGCTCCGTGTACACCGGCCAGCGGAAAGTGATAAGGACTGGCGAGCACGTCCAGCTCGGCCATTGAGCGCCCTGAAATCAATGCCAGTGCCCCCTCGTTCAGTCGGGAGAGCTGCTGCAAATTCTCTAACACCGTATCCGGTACTACAACGTCATCGGGATGCGGTTCAATCCCGGCGAGCGTCCCGTCGAGGTCAAAAAGAAAGCAAATTTTCCGGGCAGTACAGGCGGTGCGGTTAACAGGTCAGCCACCCTAATCCTCCTTACGGTTAGCAAAACAGCCATGTAAGTATAGACAGTGTGACGGCGCTCGCCATTTAGCAACCGGCCCGTCAGCGAAACTGGCGGGCCGGTCCGGGGGTCAACTATGGTTAATAGTTGAGCATAGCGGTGATGAAAAAAGAATCAAACGGTACGCTTCGCTTTTTGCTTGTAACGGTCGAAGATCACCGCTGCCAGCAGGATCAGGCCGCGAACGACGTACTGAGAGAAAGGCGAAATATTAAGCAGGTTCATCGCGTTCTCCACGGTCCCCAGAATCAGGATACCCGCCACCACATATGAGATTTTTCCAATGCCTCCCTTGAGGGAAACGCCCCCCAAAACGCACGCAGAAATGACAATCAGCTCATATCCGATTGAGGTCATCGGCTGACCGCTGGTCATGCGGGATGCCAGAATAATCCCCGCCGCCGCCGATACCAGCCCGGAAAGCACGAAGATGATGATTTTGGTTCGCACGACCGGGACGCCCGCCAGGCGCGCCGCTTCCCATTACCGCCAATCGCCAGGGTGTTACGGCCAAAGGTGGTGCGATTAAGCAGGAAACCGAACAGGATCAAACAGGCTACCGTCAGCCAGATTGGCGCCGGCAGGCCCAGCCAGTTGGCATAGCCCAGCGTGAAGAAACGCTCGTCTTCAATCCCTACCGCCTTACCGTCGGAGATGATATAGGCCAGACCGCGCACGATCTGCATGGTTGCAAGCGTCGTGATCAGGGCGTTGATCTTCAGGCGCGCAATCACAAAACCCGTTCACCAGGCCGCTCAGCACGCCGAGCATCAGCCCGGCAAATACGCCGATCCACAGGCTTTCGGTCATGTTGATGACCACGGCGGTGGTGACGCCGGCACAGGCAATTACCGAGGCGACCGACAGGTCAAAATCGCCGGAAGCCAGGCAGAACAGCATGCCGCAGGCCACCATGCCGGACATGGAGATTGCCAGCCCCAGCCCCTTCATATTAATGAACGTGGCGAAGTTCGGCACAAAAATTGCGCAGGCGACGAACAGCGCGGCAAAGACCACCAGCATGCCGTACTGGTCCCAGATGCGGCCAAAACTGAAAGCCGACTTCGGCGCTCCGGATGTAGTAACAGAGGACATCATTGACTCCTTACTCAGGCGACAGCCTGGCTAACTTTAGGCATGGCGAGACTCAACGCCTGTTGTTCATTCGCCTGTTCATGCAGCAATTCACCGGCAATTTCGCCTTCGCGCATCACAACGATGCGGTCGGCGACGCCCAGCACCTCGGGCAGATCGCTTGAAGCGAACAGCACCGCCACGCCGCGTTTTGCCAGTTCATAGATGACGTTATAGATTTCGTGTTTGGCCCCCACGTCGATACCGCGCGTTGGCTCATCCAGCAAAATGACCTTCATGTCTTCCGACAGCCAGCGGCCCAGAATGGCCTTCTGCTGGTTGCCGCCGGAGAGGTTCATGATCAGCTGTTCAGCGCCGGGGGTTTTGATGTTCAGCGAACGGATATGGTGCTCCGCGTTGCTCGCCTCCCAGCCGTCGTTAATCAGACATCCCGCGCGGATGAACTTGCGCCGGGCAGAGATGTTGATGTTGTCGCGCACCGAGTGCACCGGGATGATGCCCTCGGCCTTTCGATCCTCAGGACAGAGCATGATGCCTGCGTTAATGGCATGTGCGGGCTTATGAATATCGACCTTTTGCCCGTCCACAAACACCTGCCCCTGGGTAATGCGCGTGCCGCCGAACAGCCCTTTCATCAGCTCGCTGCGCCCTTCCCCGACGAGACCAAACAGCCCGACGATTTCCCCGCTGCGTACCGTGAGCGAAATGGGCGTGCGGACCCCGGGCGCTTTGACGTTATCCAGACGCAGACGCTCCGGGCCGTACTCGCGCGGTTTCCAGTGGTAAATATCCCCCAGATCGCGTCCAACCATCGCCTGCACCAGCTGGTCATGATCGACCTGCTGCATATCGCTGAAGGTGCGCACGTAGCGGCCATCCTTAAATACGGTGATGGCATCGCTTAAGGCAAAAATCTCTTCCATACGGTGAGAGACATATAAGATGACGCGGCCTTCCCTGCGCAGCTCGCGGATCACGCGAAAGAGGTTTTCAATCTCGCGCGCGGAGAGCGAGCTGGTCGGCTCGTCGAAAGCGATGATCTTGGCGTTGCGCGCCAGCGCCTTGGCAATTTCCACCATCTGCCACTGGCCGATGGAGAGATACTTAAGGGGCGTTTGCGGATCGACATCCAGCCCGAGGTGTTTCAGCTGCAGGCCCGCTTCATAGTTGAGCAGCGAGCGGTTAACCACGCCGCTTTTGTGCGGAAGCTGGCCCAGATAGATGTTCTCCGCCACGGTCATCTCAGGAATAAGGTGCAGCTCCTGATAGATGATGGCGACCCCGGCGTTCAGCGCCGCCGTGGTGTCGGCAAAGGCCACCTCTTCGCCACGCAAGGCCAGCGTGCCGGTGGTGGGCGTGTAGTTGCCGCTGATTATTTTTAACAGCGTGGATTTTCCCGCGCCGTTCTCCCCCATCAGGGCGTGAACCTGTCCGGCATAGCAGTCGAAGCTGATATCGGTCAGCGCGTTTACGCCGGGGAACGTTTTACCGATGCCGCGGAAAGAGAGGTACGGATCAGACTGTTGCATAACGACTCCGTGATTCCTGTAGTGTGTACGTCTGGCCCCTCACGGCGCGTAAGGGGCACAATCACAGCGTATTACTTACCGCCCAGTCCTTTTTTCGCCAGCTCCTCTTTGAAGTTATCGCGGGTGATCAGCACCACGTCGGTCACTTCGGTGAATTTCGGCGGTTCAACCCCTTTGGTCACCCAGTTGTAGAGCATCTCGCTGGATTTATAGCCGTGTACGTCCGGGCTCGGCAGCAGAGAGCCGTAGAAGCCGGTCGCCTGCGCCTTGGAGAGTTCGCTCACCGCGTCAACGCCGTTGATGCCGATACCGATCACGTCCGGCGCCTTAAAGCCCTGACCTTCGGTTGCGCGCACGCCACCCAGCACGGTGTTGTCGTTCATGCCGACCACCAGCCAGTGCTTCACCTCAGGGTGCTGAACGAGCATGGAGTTCGCCGCATCAAAGGCGCCGGGGATATCGTTAGATTTGGTAGGCACTTTGTAGATCTGTTTTTCCGGGAAACCTGCGGCTTTCAGCGCGTCCATGGACCCGGTGGTACGACGACGCGCGGTATCCAGCTCGTCCGCGGTGATGGCCATGACGGCGGTCTCTTTTACATCCCAGCCGCGTTTCTGCATCTCTTTATAGAGCTCCTGGCCCTGACGCTCGCCGATTTTGGTTGCCGCCATCATTACCAGCGGTACGGTATCCATCGGCTTGCCCTTGGCATTCACGAACTGATCGTCCACGGCGATCACTTTCATATCGTAGCCGCGCGCTTTCGCGGCAATGGCGGAACCCAGTTTGGGATCCGGCGTACAGATAACGAAACCTTTCGCGCCGCTGGCCGCCAGGCTGTCGATGGCGTTCAGCGTTTTCTCACCGTCAGGCACGGCGATTTTTATCACCTCAAAACCTAAATCTTTCCCGGCCTTATCAGCAAATTTCCATTCGGTCTGGAACCACGGCTCTTCAGGCTGTTTGACCAGAAAACCGAGCTTTAAATTTTCAGCGATAGCGGATTGTGACATAACGGCAGCCAGGCCGATGGCCGCCAGCGTTTTAGTAAATTTGTGCATGGTAAACTCCAGCTTTAGCATTCTTTTCTGTAGGGAATAATGACGAACGTCTTATTTAATCGGACTTAAAACAAGGCATTAGCGCCTACCTCGTCATAAGCGTTAGTGCTGGTGATAGTTTTAGCGGGAAATTAATCATCCATAAGAGAGCGCCATCACACCGCAGAATTACAGTAATTGCGTACATAAATTCAGCGGAAAATGACATAAAAATGGGCAGAATTGTCCTACAAATAGCATGGGATTAAGCAGAATAATCCATAAGGTCAGCTAAGGAGTCCCTGTTTACCGGACGCGCGGGCGCCCGGTGGGACGTTTACCAGGGGTAATAGATGTGTTCGGCATGCTCGCGGACGGGAGCGTCATCTCCCAGCAAACGCGCGGAAAGGGCCAGCGCAAAGTCAAAGGCGTGGCCAAGGCCTTTGCCGCTGATCAGGTTGCTGTCCTCCACGACCGGGGCATCCACGTATTCTCCGTCCCGTACGTTTTGCCATAAGTCACCGGAACAGACGTAGCGCCGCCCCTTCAGTAACCCGTTGCCGCCCAGGACTCGCGCCGCCGCGGAGCAGATTGGGCAGATCAGCCTGCCGCTCTCGTCATGCGCGGCAACAAAGCGGATAACGTCGCGGTTGGCCGCAAGATTCATGCTCCCCTGCGGGCCGCCGGGTAACACCACCGCGTCATACAGCGTGTCGATGCGCTCCGCTAGCGTACCGTCTGCGACCATGGGAATGTTGTGATAGCTCACCACCGCCCGCGACGCCGCGCAGGCCAGCGTTTCTACCTCAATCTGCAGGCGACGCAGAATATCAATGGTGATAATTGCCTCTGCCTCTTCAAAACCAGGTGCCAGCAGCACCGCAACCTTAGCCATCGTAAACCTCAGCGAATGAAAGAAGATAAAACATCGTTTCATTTTCATCATTTACCGGATGACAATCTTACGACGCGATCACAGAACGGTATATTTAATAAAAATTGATTTAGCTCAAATTAGCAGCGGCAGGATATATTCATGAATATTAAATCCGTTTTAACCCTTTCACAGAATTTCTCGCCAAAGAACGTTTCCCGAAACGACAGAAATGAGCGAAATGTTATTATAAATTATTAATATCAATATGTTAACTGATGGTGCATTTGTTTACCCGTTTATAATTCTCAACTATATTTAATTTTGTAATGTATGGTAAACACAGCCCAATTAAGAGTTTTCTTAAGCGAAAGAGAAGCGTATGCTTATTCGTATCGAACACAGGAAGTGAATATTCGAACGCTTACACCTTGCAGAAAATTTATTCTGCCATTCAGTCGTCAGTACCTGCCGGGTCAGGTTAAGTAGCGGACATCATGTCCAACAGTCAATAAGGATATTAGTATGACTACCCCAACGATGATGCAAAAACTCAACGCCCAGATGAACCTGGAGTTTTACGCTTCCAATCTGCATCTGCACCTTAGCGCGTGGTGTTCCAGAAAAAGCCTGAACGGCACTGCCACCTTCTTTCGTTCACAGGCGCAAAGTAACGTCACGCATATGATGCGCGTGTTTAACTTTTTGAAGGCGCTTGGTGCAAATCCCACCGTCAAAGAGCTTGAAACGATTGAAGATAACTACTCTTCACTGGAAGAACTGTTCCAGAAAACGCTGGAAGAGTATGAGCAGCGCTGTGCAAGGCTGAGCAAGCTGGCCGATGAAGCCATGGCGCAGCAGGACATCGCAACCCTCAAATTCTTACGTGATATGGATAAAGAGCAGCAGCAGGATGGCATGCTGCTGAAAACGCTCGCAGATGAGATCCGCAATGCAAAACGCGCGGGTCTTGGTCTGGAGCAGACGGACCGCCATCTTCTCGACCTCGCCACCGTTCAACACCACTAAGCCCGTCTCGCCCGCTTCCGCCCGGAAGCGGGTATCAACTGCCTGCTTTTGCTGACATTTAACAAATCCGATCTCGCTCCCAATGAATAACCACACAACGTGTAATGATTTGTTAATTACAATCATTGACGAGGGAGCAGCATGATCACCATTGAGTTTATTGTCATTATCCTCTGCCTGCTGACGGGCACACGCTTCGGCGGCATGGGGCTTGGGCTGATAAGCGGCATCGGCCTGTTTATTTTGAGCTTTGTCTTCGGGCTACAGCCCGGTAAACCCCCGGTGGACGTAATGCTCACCATCCTTGCCGTCATCGGCTGTGCCGCCACGCTCCAGACCGCCGGTGGCCTGAATGTGATGATGCAGTTTGCGGAGCGCCTGCTGCGAAAACATCCGCAGCACATCACCCTTCTCGCGCCGTTTACCACCTGGATGCTGACCTTTCTCTGCGGAACCGGTCACGTCGTCTACACCATGTTTCCCATCATTGCGGATATCGCGCTAAAAAAGGGCATTCGCCCGGAGCGCCCAATGGCGGTCGCCTCGGTGGCGTCTCAGATGGCCATCACCGCCTCCCCCGTCTCCGTCGCCGTCGTGTCGCTGGTTTCCATTCTGGGTGCGCAGCACGGTATTGGCCACGGGTGGGGGATCCTCGAAATTCTGGCCGTCTCCGTGCCGGCCTCGCTGTCCGGGGTTGCCATTGCCGCGCTGTGGAGCTTACGCCGCGGAAAAGATCTGGCAGACGATCCGGAGTTTCAGGAAAAGCTGAACGATCCGAAACAGCGGGAGTTTATTTATGGTGGAACGGAGACGCTGATGAATCAGCGCTTCCCGAAACAGGCTTACTGGTCAACGTGGATCTTCTTCGCCGGTATTGCCGTAGTGGTGCTGCTGGGGGCGCTGCCAGCGCTGCGTCCGGCCTTTGAAATCAAAGGCAAAATGACCGCCCTGTCGATGAACCTTGTCATACAGATGATGATGCTGATTGCCGGTGCCGTAATGCTGATGACCTGCAGGGTAAATGCGTCGGCGATTTCAAACGGGGCGGTGTTTAAGGCGGGGATGGTCGCTATCTTCTCGGTGTTCGGCGTGGCGTGGATGAGCGATACCTTTTTCCAGGCGCATCTCGACGAGCTGAAAATGGCGCTGGAGGGGATAGTGAAAAGTCATCCGTGGACGTACGCCATCGTGCTGTTTCTGGTTTCAAAACTGGTCAACAGCCAGGCAGCGGCCTTAACCGCCGTCGCCCCGATGGGATTGATGCTGGGTATCGACCCGAAAATGCTGGTTGCCTTCTTCCCGGCGTCGTACGGCTACTTCGTGCTGCCAACCTATCCGAGCGATCTGGCGTGTATCGGATTCGATCGTTCCGGCACGACCCGCATCGGTAAATTCATCATCAACCACAGCTTTATCGTGCCGGGGCTGATTGGCGTGAGCTGCGCCTGCGTGGTGAGCTATCTGCTGGTGCAGACTTTCTTCTGATCTTTCTGCGGGCGACAGGCTCTGTCGCCCTTCGGCGTAAAATCAGCAAGGATGTTTGATTTCGGTTTACCTAGTGCGATTCACCCTGCGGCGTGAAGCGCAGCTCAATAAGGGCGATAGCTTTCTGAATTGCGCGGAGCGTAACCGGGTCAGCCGCGGCGGGGTGGTTGGTGAAATCGATGTTTTTCAGCTGGGTCGACATCTTTTCGCGTACTTCTACCGGCGCGATAACGTCAATTACGTCAAGGATCTGTTTGATGACCAGCTGGCAGGCGACGACGTCAGATACCAGTTCCTGATCGGCGCTCAGATTTTGTGACATGGGGATTCTCCTTATTCAAAGGCCGCCATAGTAGCAAAACAGAGGCCCTTCCATCTCCCTCTCGTCGTACGCAGACGTAAAAAAACCTGCCGAAGCAGGTTTTTTTATCAGAACATCGCGCCCGGTGGGACGTCTTTGAAAGTTGTGCAGTAATTAGCCCACATGCTTTTCAGGATTTTGCGCAGTTTCATCGTGTTGCTCCAGTAACGTGTTATGCAGGTGTTATTGTCGATACGCTTATAATATGACCACCATCACAAAAATCAACCATTTTGTGACGCGCATCACACTCAAAAAGACTGCATTGCGGCGGGAATGTTAAAAAAAGTAGCGATAAATCCGCAGGTTACGGGCTTATAAATTCCAGTAAATTTTTATAAAATTTTTTGAACAGGAAGGAACGCAGGGGATGAAGTGGCGATTGCTGATACGTCAGCAGGGAGGGATGACACGCTGCTCCTGACACGGGATGCGGGCAGCGCGGTATCTTCAAAAACGTAATGCGGCAATGACGGGCAGGTATAGCCCTGCCCGGCAAGGCGGAATCAGCCAACAATGGCGCGGACAAAAGCTTCAATCTCTTTGTCCTGGCAGTTCTCGAAGAAGCACTGCTGGAAGCGCTGGCCCGAAACGGCGGTTTTAACCAGCTCGGGATCGATGGCGCGCAGGGTATCCAGATAGTTTTCTTTCACCACCGCCGCTTTCACCTGGTTCAGAATACCGGCGTTGCGCACCTGCGGCTCTTTACGCTCAGGTGGATAGCCTTCGCCATTGCGGCCGGTAAACGCTTTCTCGAAGATAAAGCGCACGTTCAGTTCAGCGCCCCAGCCAAAGCCTTTCGCGAACGGCAGGGAAAGCGCGTTGCCGTTGTTGATTTGCGCGAACAGGAACGCGTCAGCAGGATCGATGCAGTAGCCGCAAATTACGCCCGGATGAATGTTCAGGGACATCAGCGCGCCCTGCCCGGTTCCGCAGCCGGTCACAACAAAATCGACGGCTTTTGAATTGAGCAGAATGCTCGCCATGATGCCAAGGTGAATATAGGTAAGGTGGTGATCGTTTTCATCACTCATACCGACGTTATAGACCGGGAAACCTTTCTCATCGGCAACGGCCTTCAGCTCATTAAGGATGATGGCATTTTTAGCGGCCTGGCTGTTTTCCATCATCAGTGCAATTTTCATCTTGTCTCTCCTGAATGCATGGCGGGCGTTCCCGCTGTGGATAGCTTTTCACCTTAACCTTACTATCAAACAAACGCACTTTCAAATTAAGTGAAAACTTGTTTTAAAAAACAAAGATGCGCTCACAGTTTGGCGAGCTGGCCCGGTTCGTTGCGAAGTGTAAGGGGAGATCTTCCGGCTATTCCGCCCATTGCGGCCTGCGGATCGGCTTACAATAGCGTATTTCCCGTCACGCAGAGTTAACTATGAAAAGAGTAATCCTGGCCGCAACGATCCTGATGCTCGCGGGGTGCAGCATTAACCGTCAGGCGGAGATAAGCAGTGTAGACGCCCCGAACGGGATTGTGCGCCTCGACTACGGTCAGGCGCTGCTTCAGAACGCCTGGTCTGACGACTATGTGAATAACGGTACGGCAGCCAAAGCCTGTCAAAACATGGGGTATGCCACCGCGTCCGCCTACGGGCAGCCGATAAAAACCTGCACCCTCATCAGCGGCTCGCTCTGTCTGAACGAAAGCGTGACCATTCAGTACAAATGCATGGGATATGCCGTTACCTCCGCAAACCAGAATCCCTGGTATTAACGGGTGCTGCCAGCCGCGCTGGCAGCCTATTTAATAAGAACAAAAACAATTCTCATTAATTAATATAAAGAGTGGCAATGCGTGTTATTCCCATTCGTATTTTTAATAAAGAGATATTTATTTTACTTTTTGCAAATAATTAAATAACAAATTATAGTGTCGCTCATTGTGAACCAGAAATAATAAACCGGAGCTGCACCATGCTAAAAACCGAAATGATTGAAAAGCTTAATGCGCAAATGAACCTTGAGCTTTTTTCATCCCTCCTTTACCAGCAGATGAGCGCCTGGTGCAGCTATCACAGCTTTGAAGGTGCGGCCGCGTTCCTGCGTCGCCATGCTCAGGAAGAGATGACGCACATGCAGCGTCTGTTTGATTATCTTACGGATACCGGCAGCCTGCCGCGCATTGACAACGTGGCATCGCCTTTTGCCGAATACGGCTCTCTGGATGAACTGTTCCGCGCCACCTACGAGCACGAACAGCTGATCACCCAAAAAATTAATGAACTGGCTCATGCGGCGATGACCAGCCAGGATTATCCAACCTTTAATTTCCTTCAGTGGTATGTTGCTGAACAGCACGAAGAAGAGAAACTGTTTAAATCCGTCCTGGATAAATTATCTCTGGCGGGTAAATCCGGTGAAGGTCTGTACTTTATTGATAAAGAGCTGTCGACCCTCGACGCGCAGAATTAATGTTAAAACGGTGCTGACCCGTCAGCACCGTTTTATTTAATGGCGGCATATTTTACTTTCGTGAGTAGAAAAGCCCTCGTCTGCCGGAATAAATTTTCCCCGCGCCGCCAGAAACGCCACCAGCTCCGCCGCTGACATATCCGAAGCCGAACAGGTATGGAACCGCGCATCTTCGCCAAAGCGGGCACCTATCGCCGCCACCAGGCTTTGCTCCGTATAGCGTTCACCCGACTCAATCATCATATTAAGCACATCGTGTCCGTGAATTGACATGGTTACCTCTCGCAAATAAAAGGCAGGCTAAACGCTTCCTCAGCTACACGCCTTGCGCTGGCGCAGGTTCCCCTTTTCTTTTCGTAAATTAATCATTACACCCTATGTAACGGTGATTTGACGAGATGGGGCTTTTCCCTTACTCTGCGCCGCAGAATAGGTTGCGGTATCGAAGGGTTGTAGAGGAAAGCGTGAAGAACAGAACTCTGGGAAGTATTTTTATCGTCGCCGGAACGACAATTGGCGCAGGAATGTTGGCCATGCCGCTGGCTGCCGCGGGCGTCGGGTTTGGCGTAACCGTACTGCTGCTGGGCGGCCTGTGGGCGCTGATGTGTTACACCTCGCTGCTGCTGCTGGAGGTGTATCAGCACGTCCCCGCCGATACCGGCCTGGGCTCGCTGGCGGCACGCTACCTTGGACGCTATGGGCAGTGGATCGCCGGTTTTAGCATGATGTTCCTGATGTACGCGCTGACTGCCGCCTATATTAGCGGCGCCGGAGAGCTGATTGCGTCAAGCATCAATGACGGCTTCGGGACATCGATTTCGCCGGAGACGGGCGCCATTGCCTTTACGCTGACTGGCGGCGGCGTGGTTTGCGCCGGAACGTCGCTGGTCGATCTCTTTAACCGCTTTTTGTTCAGCGCCAAAATCCTCTTCCTGGCTGCGATGCTGGTGCTGCTGGCGCCGCACGTCCACAAGATCAACCTGCTCGCCATGCCGCTGGAAAAAGGCCTGGCGCTTTCGGCGATCCCGGTCATTTTCACCTCGTTCGGTTTTCACGGCAGCGTACCGAGCATCGTCAGCTATATGAACGGCGATATCCGCAAGCTGCGCCGCGTGTTTATCATCGGCAGCGCCATACCGCTGATTGCGTACCTTTTCTGGCAGCTGGTGACGCTGGGCAGCATTGACTCCACAACCTTTATTGGCCTGATGGCGGAGCACTCCGGGCTGAACGGTTTCCTGGTTGCCCTGCGCAACGTGGTGGCTTCTACGCACGTAGAGCTGGCGGTGCATCTGTTTGCGGATCTGGCGCTGGCTACCTCCTTCCTCGGGGTGGCGCTCGGCCTGTTTGACTACATGGCGGACCTGCTCCAGCGCCGCAATACCGCTGCCGGCCGTTTACAGACGGGAGCAATGACCTTCCTGCCGCCGCTGGCCTTCGCGCTTTTTTACCCGCGCGGCTTTGTGATGGCGCTGGGATATGCCGGCGTGGCGTTATCGGTTCTGGCCCTGCTCCTGCCTTCCCTGCTGGCCTGGAAAAGCCGCCAGCAGCATCCGCAGCAAGGGTATCGCGTGGCGGGAGGTAAGCCGCTGCTGTGCCTGGTGTTTAGCTGCGGAGTAGCGATTATTCTGGTGCAGATACTGATTGCAGCGGGGATGCTGCCGGAAGTGGGATAAGAATAAGGGGCTATTTTTAGCCCCTTTTTATCAGTGCAGACAGCAGCTTTTGAACTTCTTCCCGCTGCCGCACGGGCACGGATCGTTACGACCCACCTTTGCCCCGTTCACGATCGGTTGCTTCGCTTCCGGCTGCTGCGGGTTAGCCACCCAGTAGTTATACAAACGCAGCGCCGCAGGCTGGATGCTCTCAATGCTGGCCATGTACTCCTCTTCGGTCAGCGCATCCAGCTTCTCGCTGCTCTCTTCCGTACCGTGCAGCGCAATCACGGCCAGATCGGCCTGTAGCGATTCCGGCAGGGATGACCAGTCCGTCAGCGCCACGCCGCGCATGTAGCCATAGCACCACTCTTCCACCACGGTATAACTCTGGCCGTCAACGTCGTTATAGCCAAACAGCGGCTCAAACTGGTCCGGGTATTCGCTCAGACGCTCGGCAATATCGTTCATATGCTTAAAGCAAAGATCGATAAAGCGGTTCATCTCACGGTCGTTTTTCCAGCGCGGAATAAACTTCTCACCGCCCCAGACCGCCACCAGCCAGGTGTCGGGCTCCACCACAACGGGACCGGAAAGTACTGCGGTAAGCATGCCGTCCAGTTCGGACACGTCAATCACGGATGCATCGTCGTGACCGTAAGACATTAATGTCTCTTCCAGCCACGCCATCTCGCTTTCATTTAATGGGCCTTCAGCCATTGCTGATACTCCTGATAAAAAAAACGATCCTGACATATATCGCCGCGCGTGCCTATCTGAAGTTTAGGTCTTTATTGCTGCATAAACGTGCAATTCGTGACCCTTGCACAACTTATGGGCTTTGTTGTTAAGGAGATGTGATCTCCGCTGTAATTTCACGTCATCCCGCAAAGGCGCATAAAACGGCACTCTATACTCAACATGCTGTGACCCGGTCAAGGGATTAACCATTCTGGCAACCTTTTTGCTTAATGTTCTGCGCGCTTCGCGGTGCGTAGGATCCTCGCCGTATTAAGCAGGAGATTGCTTCTAACGTGCATTTTGTTCTCGCTCTTGTTTTTGGATTAACGATGCCATCAGGCGTTCGGGTTTATACCTGGTGCAAAAACCTCTTTGCTAAGGAACATAATAATGTCGCTTAAATTTACCAAAACGTCCCTTTCCCTTGTGCTGGCTGGCTGCCTGGTGACGGCCTTTTCCGCGCGGGCAGCTATTGTTATTGGCGTGGCCGGGCCATTCACCGGCCCGAACGCAACCTATGGCGATCAGTACTGGCACGGCGCCACGCAGGCGGCGGAAGACATTAACGCCGCAGGCGGGATCAACGGTGAGAAAATCAGGCTGGTTCAGGGCGATGACGCCTGCGAGCCTAAACAGGCGGTCGCCGTTGCCAACCGCCTGGTCGATCAGGACAAGGTCAACGCGGTGGTCGGCCACTTCTGCTCCTCGTCGACCATGCCCGCCTCCGAGGTGTATAGCGATGCAGGAATATTATCCATCACCCCCGGCTCGACTAACCCTCTGATTACCGAGCGCGGCATGAGCGATATGTTCCGCATGTGCGGCCGCGACGACCAGCAGGGCCAGGTCGCCAGCGATTTTATTATTGATAAGCTGAACGCTAAACGGGTGGTCATTATCCACGATAAAGATACCTATGGTCAGGGGCTGGCGGACGCCACCAAAGCGGCGCTGGCGAAACGCGGCGTCAAGGATGTGATGTACGAAGGGCTATCGCGCGGGGAAAAAGACTTTAACGCGCTGGTGACCAAAATTGGCGCGCAGAAACCGGACGTGGTGTTCTTCGGCGGCTGCCACCCGGAAGCGGGCCCGCTGGTTCGCCAGATGCGTGAACAGGGCGTACAGGCGAAGTTCTTCTCCGGTGACTGCATCGTCAACGAGGAGATGGTGACCGCCGCCGGCGGTGCGCAATATACCAACGGCATCTATATGACCTTCGGCAAAGATCCCCGCCAGATCCCGGACGGGAAGGCCGTTATCGAGAAATTCCGCGCCGGTAAATTTGAACCTGAAGGCTATACGCTCTACGCCTACGCTTCGGTGCAGGCTATCGCGGCGGCGTTTAAGGCCACCAAAGGTACGGATTCTGCGAAAGCCAGCGAGTGGCTGAAGGCCAATTCCGTCGACACGGTTATGGGTAAAAAAGCCTGGGACAGCAAAGGCGATCTCAGGGTGTCTGACTATGTGGTGTACCAGTGGGACGACAAAGGCAAATATAAAGAAGTGCCGTAACGGGACGGAATCTGCTCGACGCCGGCGGGGTTGCCCGTCGGCGTAACCCCTCATTCAGGTGCGCAACGATGAGTACTTTCTTCCTTCAGCAGTTAATTAACGGCCTGACGCTGGGTTCGGTCTATGGCCTTATCGCTATCGGCTACACCATGGTGTACGGCATTATCGGCATGATCAATTTCGCCCACGGCGAAGTGTATATGATTTCCGCCTACCTCTCGGCCATTGGCCTTGCCCTGCTGGCGTTTTTTGGACTCCAGTCATTTCCGTTGCTGATCCTCGGAACGCTGGTATTCACCATCGTGGTCACCGGGGTTTACGGCTGGACTATTGAGCGCATCGCCTATAGGCCCCTGCGCAACTCGACCCGCCTGGCTCCGCTGATCTCGGCCATCGGGATGTCGCTGATCCTGCAAAACTATGTCCAGCTCAGCCAGGGCCCGCGGCAGCAGGGCGTACCTACCATGCTGGACGGCGTGCTGCGCTTCCACCTGGGCGAAGGGTTTGTCCAGATAACCTATACCAAGGTCTTTATCCTCATTGCCTCTTTCGCGGGCATGCTGGTCCTGACCTGGATTATCAGCCGTACCCGCCTGGGGCGGATGTGCCGCGCGGTGCAGCAGGATCGCAAAATGGCCTCTATCCTGGGCATCAACACCGACAGGATTATTTCGCTGGTGTTTGTTATTGGCGCCGCCATGGCCGGGCTGGCGGGCGTGCTGATCACCATGAATTACGGCACCTTCGATTTTTACGTCGGGTTCGTCATCGGCATTAAGGCATTCACGGCGGCGGTGCTTGGCGGCATCGGCTCGTTACCTGGCGCGATGCTCGGCGGGCTGATCCTGGGGATCGCCGAAGCACAATTCTCCGGGCTGGTGAACTCGGACTACAAGGACGTGTTCTCGTTTGGCCTGCTGGTCCTGATTCTGATCTTCCGTCCTCAGGGGCTGCTGGGCCGCCCCGTCGTGGCTAAAGTTTAAGGAACAACGCGATGACCTCTGACGGATTTTCCCTGAAGCGCTGCATTCTGGACGCGATTTTTTCCGGAACGATCGCGCTGATTATTTTCGGCCCGATTGCGGGCGTGATACTGGATGGCTATAGCTTTACCTTTGACGGCCAACGTCTGGCGTGGATGACGGGCACCGTGATGCTGGGACGCTTTTTGCTCAGCGCTTTTTCCGGTACGGCTGCCGGAAGACGGCTACAGGCACGGTTTGAATCTGACAGCGCGGGGGTGTACGTCCGGCCGCCGGAGTACAAGAGCCGCATGCGCTGGATCCTGCCGCTGATCGTCACGCTGGCGATTTGCTTCCCGTTTGTTGCCACCAAGTACGTCCTGACGGTCGCCATTCTCGGGCTGATCTACGTCCTGCTCGGCCTTGGGCTGAACATTGTTGTCGGGCTGGCGGGGCTGCTGGATCTGGGCTACGTCGCCTTTTACGCCATTGGGGCCTACGGCCTGGCGCTTGGGTATCAGTACCTTGGCTTAGGGTTCTGGAGCATGCTGCCGCTGGCGGCGCTGATGGCCGCGGGCGCGGGCGCCCTGCTCGGCTTTCCGGTGCTGCGCATGCCCGGGGATTACCTGGCCATCGTCACGCTCGGGTTTGGCGAGGTTATCCGCCTGATGCTGAACAACTGGCTGACCTTCACCGGCGGGCCTAACGGCGTTTCAGCCCCCGCCCCGACCTTTTTGGGCCTGGAGTTTGGTCGACGCGCTAAGGAAGGCGGCGTGCCCTTCCACGAGTTCTTCGGCCTGACCTATAACCCCAACATGAAGTTTATCTTCATCTATGCGGTGCTGTTTCTGGTGGTCGTGCTGGTGCTGTACGTTAAGCACCGGCTGACGCGTATGCCGGTTGGCCGGGCGTGGGAGGCGCTCCGTGAAGATGAAATTGCCTGCCGCTCAATGGGGCTTAATCACGTCCTGGTGAAGCTTTCGGCGTTTACCCTCGGCGCATCGACAGCGGGTATCGCCGGCGTATTTTTTGCCACCTACCAGGGTTTTGTGAACCCCACCTCTTTCACCTTTTTCGAATCGGCTCTGATTCTCGCAATCGTGGTTCTGGGCGGGATGGGCTCTACCGTGGGCGTCGTTCTGGCAGCCTTCGTGCTTACCGTCACGCCGGAGCTGCTGCGCAGCTTTGCGGAATACCGCGTGCTGCTGTTCGGCATGCTGATGGTGGTCATGATGATCTGGCGTCCTCGCGGCCTGATCCGCATCAACCGCAGCGGATTTGCCGTGCGTAAAGGAGTCGCACCATGAACGCAACAATTTTGCGCGTAGAGCATCTGATGATGCATTTCGGTGGCATCAGGGCTCTAAACGACGTCAACCTTGAGGTTAAGCGCGGGTCGATTACCGCCCTGATTGGGCCTAACGGCGCGGGAAAAACGACCGTCTTTAACTGCCTGACCGGTTTCTACCGCGCTTCCGGTGGCAACATAATATTCAATGCGCGTGATAAAACCACCAACGTCATCCAGGTGCTTGGCCAGAAGTTCCAGCCCGGCGACTGGCTCAACCCAACGCAGCTCGGCCAGCGACTGTTCTATAAAATGTTCGGCGGCACGCATCTGGTCAACCGCGCGGGTCTTGCCCGCACCTTTCAGAACATCCGCCTGTTTCGCGAGATGTCGGTAGTGGAAAACCTGCTGGTGGCGCAGCATATGCGCGTCAACCGCAGCCTGCTTGCGGGGGTGCTGAATACCCGGGCATATCGTCGGGCGGAAAGCGATGCGCTGGACCGGGCGTTTTACTGGCTGGAGGCGGTGGATCTGGTGGACTGCGCGAACCGGCTTGCCGGTGAAATGTCCTACGGCCAGCAGCGGCGCCTCGAAATCGCCCGCGCCATGTGTACCGGCCCGGAGATGATTTGTCTCGATGAACCCGCCGCCGGGCTGAACCCGGTTGAGACGCACAAGCTGAGCGAAATCGTTCGCTTCCTGCGCGACCACCACGGCATTACGGTGCTGCTGATTGAGCATGACATGGGGATGGTAATGGAGATTTCGGATGACATCATCGTGCTCGATCACGGCGACGTTATTGCCAGAGGTACGCCAGACGCGATCCAGCACAATGACAGCGTCATTGCCGCGTATTTGGGTACCGATGAAAGCGAGGTCAGCCCGTGAGCGAACCGATGCTTCAGTTTCACAGTGTGGACGTTTTTTATGGCGCGATCCAGGCGCTCAGGCAGGTCTCGCTTGAGGTTAACGAAGGAGAGACCGTGGCCTTGATTGGCGCTAACGGTGCGGGTAAATCGACCCTGCTGATGTCTGTCTTTGGCCAGCCCCGCATTCGCAGCGGGCAGATCGTCTTTTGCGGCGAGGATATCAGCCACAAATCCACCCACTACGTCGCTACCGGCGGCATTGCTCAGGCGCCTGAGGGGCGACGCGTTTTCCCCGATATGTCTGTGGAAGAGAATTTGCTGATGGGGACGATTCCCATCGGCAGCCAGCACGCAGCGGCAGATATGCAGAGCATGTTTGACCTGTTTCCCCGCCTCAAAGAGCGGCGCAACCAGCGGGCGATGACGCTCTCCGGAGGGGAACAGCAGATGCTGGCTATCGCCCGCGCGCTGATGAGCCGCCCCAAACTTCTGCTGCTGGATGAACCCAGCCTCGGCCTCGCGCCCATCGTGGTTAAACAGATTTTCCAGACGCTGCGCGAGCTGGCCCGTAACGGGATGACGATTTTTCTCGTGGAGCAGAACGCGCACCATGCGCTGAAGTTGTCCGACCGCGGCTATGTAATGGTTAACGGGCAGATCCGCTTAAGCGGCAGCGGCGAAGTGCTGCTGAACGATCCGGAGGTAAGGAAAGCCTATCTTGGAGGGGCGTGAAGCGCAGAGGCCAGCGTGAGTAAAACTCACAGTGATTTCCATTATTAATCGTTTTTCTGAAGCGACCGCATTCAAATATCATCATCACGACCCGCCGTTGCGCGGGTCGATAAAACGTTCAGCCGCGCGCTGAATAATAATGATAAGAGGATCCGGGGCAAACATGACACTTGATGCGTTATTTCAGTTAATGAAGTTCGACTTACCGCCTGACGCCCGTTCAGCCGTTGATTTACAGGATTTTATGGCCATGCTTATGGCGACGAAACCTCACTCTGAGGCCCTGTCACCGTTTTCGAAGCGCGTGTATATGCTTTGTGCCGCCCATCGCGATCCTAAACAGGCGGCTGCGCTGCTTTCGGCCTCTCTGCCTGAAGCGGGAAAGCCCCTTCCCCTGCTCGACTTCTCTGGCTGGCCACAGGTGCGTTACGCCGCTTCCGGCGAACTACAGACGCCCGAGTCCGAAGACTATTTTCACAGGGTTTCGTCTGCCGCCACGATTTTACGCGCGGCAATCCTAGACGCCGGGCAGCAGGAAAACACCCCTGCTTTTTATATTCTGGATAAGGTGCTCAGCCTGAACGGCGCTTTGCCGGAACGTTATAAAAAGATGGCGAACATTACTTACACATAACGATCTTATTAAACCCGGCCTTCATCGTATTCCAGACAAACGATATCCAGAGCCGGGACGACCGGGGCGTGGTTTTGCAGCCAGGCCAGAAGATGCTGGATGCTGTCTCTTTTGAGCGAATTTTTTGGCCAGACGAGGTAGTAGCCATCTCCCGTCGCGATAGCTTCCCTGAAGGGCAGGCCGAGCAGGCCGCTTTTCAGGGCGTCGAGCGTAAGGCGCAGGTCGGCAATCGCGATACCGTGACCGTTCATGGCGGCAATACTTCCCTGTTCAAGGGTATCAAACACCATGCCACTGCTCATATCGAGCCCCGGGTACAGCCCCGTTCTTCGCAGCCAGCGCCTCCAGTCCCTTCTGTCCGGCGAAGGATGGATCAAATCGCATTGCGCAAGCCGCTGCCGGGCCGGTTCGATAAGCGAGGGGGTGCAAACCGGGATAAGCCATTCACTAAAGAGCAGCTGGCTTTCCGCCGTCTCACCGAAATGGCCGTTACCGAGCAGGATGGCGCAGTCGTATGGCTCAAGGTTGAAATCAACGGTATCAATGTCCATCCAGACGCTGGCAATCTCAACCTGTGGCTTTGCATGGCTGTTCCGAAAGGATCGCAGCACGTCGAGAAGCCATCTCATGGTCAGGGTGCTGGGCGCTTTTAGCCGCAGCAGATGATTTTCACTGCGAAATGCCCGGCAGGCCCACTCAATGCTCGTGAAGCTCTCGTTCAGCTGCCCGGCCAGCACTCGCCCGGCCTCGGTGACCTCTACCCTGGGGCCCTGTCTTTTAAAAAGCTCGCAGTCGAACCACAGTTCAAGGGTGCGGACGTGTCTGCTGACCGCGCCCGGCGTAATATTGAGCGTTTCAGCGGCCTTGCTGAAGGAGTTCAGTCGCGCAGCAACTTCAAACGCACGCAGCGCATACAGTGGCGGTAAAGACATAGCGGCCCTTAAAATGAGGTGATGGCATCTGGAATCGGGTCGCAGGTCTGAACATCTACAGACCGTAAAAGGCGCCCGCCTTAAGATAGCATAATGCGTATCTGTTTAATTACGCTGCAAAAGGATCGCTAAAGCCAGAGAGGGAGGATGCTGAGTAGCGGAATGACAGGCACAAAAAAACCACCTTTCGGTGGTTTCACGACACTGCTTATTGCTTTGATTATTCTTTGTTTCCCATGGTAGCCGGAGTGGGACTTGAACCCACACAGCGCGAACGCCGAGGGATTTTAAATCGTGCGCTTTCTCAAGCAACATCAATGGGATAGCGCGCTTTTTCATAACATCAACGATTATCTCCACCTTTATCATTCAGTTACTTACAGTAAGAGAATAGCCAATATTACGTATCCATTGACCATATCTCCGATCCGATTTACTGTGTATGCATCCAGCATAAAAAGGATTGTTTTATGGCAACCGCAAAAGAGTCGAATGCAGGAGCAATGCCTGAGTTAACTGATTTTGCTATCAGTTACTGCGCGCTCACTGAACATGTTCTGTTACACGCCAAATTCACAGACACTATGGCTTCTGTCCCATCATGGCCGTCGGTGCAATTCCCTGATCAAACGATCTGCTTGTCCCGTAGGCAAGCTGAAAATCTCCTGCGTGAACTAAAGAAAGCCGTCGATTACATAGATGCTGGAATTGAGCATCCTTCCATTAAATTCATCGACTAAAAGGTGTGTTTATGTTCGTTGAACTGGTTTACGACAAGCGAAATGTTGATGGTCTGGTAGGCGCCAGAGAAATTATCCTGGCCGAGTTGACTAAGCGTGTGCACCAGATTTTCCCGGATGCAGAAGTGAAGGTGAAGCCTATGCAGGCAAATGGCCTGAACAGCGACGCCAGCAAAAGCGATCGGGAAAAGCTCAACCGAATGCTGGAGGAGATGTTTGACGAATCGGATATGTGGTTGACCTCTGAGTTTACGTCAGTCCGACAAGTTGGAATGTGACAAAATATGGCAGCCATCAATAAATTGGCTGCCAAGATTTAACTACGAACCAGACTCATTATCCGCAGCTTCCATGGCTGCTTTCTGGTGCTGGTTCCAAGTGCTGCTCTCAGGCATATCCAAACGCACATCGATCCAACTGTTAGCTGGAACGTCCATAGGCTGACCTTTTGTTTTAACGATATCCCCCTCATCACTTAGCATGTATTTGCGCTTAAACAGGCGAATCTTTAGGCCGCCGGTTTCGGTTTGCTCAGCTTCAACCACACCCAGCTCCCCCATGCCTCCGGGATCCATTGGCGGCAGTAGCTGCCATCCTTCAGTTGCGAGTCCTGCAGAACCAGTCAAGACGTACACTCCTACGTCAAGGCGCGCTACCGATATTCCTTCTGCCTCAGCGTTTGCTGTACCACAGCCACACCAGGAGAAACCATCCTCATCTATATCGGCGCGCTGGCACGCTTCACGGCTCAATACGATACGGGCAACCGGGGAAGCAGCTTTCAGTGTGCCATCGCTGGCTTTAGTTGTATTTCCAGAAGTGTAAAACTCAAACCATGACGTAAAGATATTATTTTCTGTGCTTCGAATAAAAACACGTTTGCTAGGACTTGAAGCTGCAAGTTGGCAGCGATAGGCAGCGTTAATTGATGGCAATTGAATTACACCAAACCCAGAATATTCGATGCCCCCAGGTATCCCCCAGTCACTCCCTAGTCCACCATAGAATGCTACTCTGGCCGCGTTACCCTGAGCTCCTGATACTCCAGCCAAAGAGCCAAGTCCAAACGCTTTCCCTGTTACTAAAACCCGATTATCAGTGAAATCGGTTGATGAGGTCTGCTCATCGCGAACTGCTGATGTTCCTAAGCCGAGGTTTGTGCGAGAACCCGCAGCGGTTGTGTCACCCGTACCGCCCTGGTTAACTGGCAGAGCGCCATTGCTCCCTTTCTGCGCCAGTTTACCGATGCCAGGAATGGTCAAGGAGGCGCCGTTGATGGTTACAGCGATAGACTGATTCGCAGATGTGGTGGCGAATGTCTCCCACGCCCCAATGTTTTCGTCATACTCGTTGATGAGCTGTGACATAGCCTGAGCCAGTCCGTCGACTGAGATAATGTCCGACACAAGAATGCCGTACTTCTGGCCGCTCAGCGCCGGGGAAGCAGCTGGCGTAACCGTCATTGACGTGGCGCTGTTCACGGACGAGATCTGGAACAGCTGCACCGGGTTAGACATCACGATAATCGTCTGGCCAGCGCGGACCTGGCTGGCGGGCGCCGTCCAGTTCGTGCCGGTGCCAGTTGCGGTGTTTCCATTAATGGCGATGGTGCCGGTGTTATAAAGCATATTTTCTCCAGGCAATAAAAAACCCCGCCGGAGCGAGGTTTATGTTTAAACGTAGCGGTTTATTTGCAGGTTGTTTCGGTAAATGTATTCGCACTTACCCAGCGCCAGTTGAAGGGATATCCGGCCCGGTACTGCGTCTGGTTATTTTGTTTGCGCACACCGTAAATCTGAACAGTAGTTTCCTGACCGCCAACGATGGCAGTACCGCTGCAAACTGGTTCCTGTTTCTCAAGTACGCCAGCGCATCCTGAAAGCATGACAGCGCCTGCCATACAGATAATTAGCTTTTTCATTTTGATAGTATCCAGAGGATTTCAGTAGCTTAGAAGATACCAATACAATTCTGGTGGGTATAATTGATTAGATAGATCAATTTACTGTTATTGATCGCTCAAAACGATCAATCAGTCATAGGCCGCTGTATTTATAGCGGTTAATGAAATGCCAGTATTGGTTCCCCCTCCCGGAGAGCCCGTGCCAGTGGAGGTCCCTCCTGCGTTTATCCTCGTATTAGTCCCGTCATACCTGCATGCCGAATAAGCATTGATGGTGTAAATGGTCGGAGGCTGGGTGGAGTTATTTACAACGATGGTCTGCCCAAGCTGTGCAGGTGCAACAGCCCATGAGCCGCTGAGCGTCTGATCGATATTAATCCCGCCGTTTGCACCGGCAGTGCCAATTGTCTGCAGGTCTGACAGCACGCGGGACTCATTGGTCAGCACAAGTTTCCCGGTTTCGTCCCATATAGCCAGCCCCCATTTAGGCAACGTCTGCGGGAATATGGCAAAGACGTATACCGTCAGGGTAAAGCTCTGGTTATAAGGATTAACCCCACCAACATAAATATTACCGCCGTTCCTGTAAGACATAACTGGAGTGGGCTGTGCTGTATTGGTTGTTTTTATAAACACCATCACAGGGTAACCGGCGTTCAGTGCAATATTCTGCGACACCTGCTGAGAACTTCCGTTAGCGGATGAACTGAAGGTATATTTCCCGTAAAGACAAAAAGGCGTTGATTGTGGCGTAACAAAGGGATTGCCGTTATCCATTAATATCATCGCGCCAAATTCGGCCATTATGCTTTCTCCATGAAAACGACCACCTCACACTTTGAGGCCGGGTAATTACCCAGGCCCACGGAAGAGGCGGCGGTTACGGTTATCGTGTTCCCTGATGCGACGATGCGCCTCCCTACGCTGTTACCTCCCTCATCCAGTGAAAGAACAAAGCCGACCTTCATTCCTGAGGGTACCGTAAAAGACCAGCTGCCGGAGGTTTGCCCGGCAGCCAGCTGTATCCGCCCAACGACAGAAACGGGCTTGATACCGTAGTTGTTGGGTTTTCCCGCGGCGTCCCAGGTTTGTATTCCATAAGTCATATCAGAATACCCCCGTTAACCGGCCAACCTGCACCCTGAGTACATTACTGCCGTCCTTAACACTGATTGTCTGGTTGGTCTGCTTCATGGCCCCCTCATTAGCTGTAGAGCCGTAGTTCTCAAAAGTCCCGGACTTGTCCAGTCTCCAACCAACCGAACCAGCGACGTAGTTGTTGGACTGGATGTAGTTGCCGATCTTGGCATTACTGATGGTGCTATCGCCTATCAGCGCCTCTTTGATGAACACCTGCCCATTCTGGATAACGAAAGGAAGCGTAACGGTCGCTCCGGCCTGGTGAGTAACAGCGAAGCGGTCAGCCAGGAAGATAACCTGCGACTGCATGCCGGACGGCGTATTCTCCACGCCTATCCCCATCCCTGCGGCGTAATACTGGCCGTTGCTGGATAATCCGACCTTGATGCTGTACATCGCCTTCAGGTCGCCGTTGACGTTCGCAATGGCCTGCGCGTTGGTGGTGATCGCTGAAGTGTGCCCGTTGACCGTCGCCGTGATGCTGTTTACCTGCGTGGCCATAGCCTGCTGGTAATCGGAGAACGTCTGGTTCAGGCTATTGATGGATGCCTTGTTCCCGTTGACGTCCGTCTGCAAACTCAGCAATGAGCGCGCTGTGGCTTCCTTCTCGCTGACAATCACCTCATCAATACGGTCCAGATTCGCGCTGTTGCCGGCGACCGATGCAGACAGGGTTTTACGCGTGGCCACCTGCGCCAGCCCGTTCTGGATAATGGCAATGGCTGAGTTCTTCACCCCGCCTGTCATGCCGTCCATAGAGACAGAAATTTCATCAATCTTCACTTCGGCCTGGGCCAGCCCGTCAGCATTTTCTTTGATGGCCAGCGCCTGCTGCTCAAGTTCATCGTTGGCCTGTTTGATGTCGTCAGCCATGCCAGCAATTTTTTCATTGCTGTCCACCGCGTTCTCGATCAGGTCTTTGAACGTATCGGAGTCTTTAATTTCCTCCAGGATCACATCTGTTATGTCGGAAACATCGATGCTGGCCTGTCCTCGCACCCATTCTGTGTACCCTGATTCGTTGCCGCTGCGGTCCACCAGCTGCGCGCGGTACCAGAAAATCTGCCCAGCCTTAAGGCCCATCTGCTGATATTTGCGCTGCGGGTAAGGCACGTCGGCCAGCAGCAACGCATCATCTTCTGTACCGGTCAGGCTGTACTGAATTTCCGTCTTCAGCGTGTCGTCGGTATTCGCCGGGAATCCCCAGTTCAGCTCGATACCGAATACCACGTTTTCAGAAGCGATGAAGCCAACCGGCTTCGGTGGATTGCCTACTTTACCCGTCAGCGTCTTCTCTTCTGAATAGCCCCATCCGGACGAGATCTCTGCGGCATTGATTGCGCGTACGCGCACCAGGTAGCGCCCGGCATAAATCCCGGGGACGTCGAATGACGTGGTGGAGCTGCGCGGCACGTTAACCCAGTTCCCGTCGTTGCGGCGCCATTGCGCTTCATAGGCGATAGCGTTCTGCGCCTGGTCCCAGCTCACGCGCATTGTTTCGACGCTGATATTTTGCTGAACCACGGAAAACGAGCTGATCACGATGTTCGCAGGCGGCGACTGGTTGCCCGGCGGGATCACGCTCACCGGCCGCTGGTCAATGATGGCTCCGGTATCGATACGGGCATATTTATCCGGGTCGTGCCATGCGCCGGTAATCGAGAAAGTGCCATCATCGTTATCGGAAACGCTGACAACTCGATACTGCTGCGCGTAGAGCTCGTCAGATTCAACCACCCAAACAGCTTCGGCCTGTGGCGTCTCACTGTATGCCGTGGTGACTGTGACTGATTCCCCGTTCACGGCCTGAATGGTCCTGCTCTGCGACGCTCCGGAAGGCAGGTTGAGAATAAGGCGATCACCTGCTGCTGCATCTGCCACGCGGTCAAGTTTGATAACGCGACCGTTAACAGCGCGGATACGGCCGCCCATAACCTTTCCGGAAAGCAGCTCGTCTGCCACGGCGATGATGTAGCCTGGCTGCGGAATGTTCCCGTCCAGCCCGACATCAAACGAAACAACGCGATCCTTGTTGTTGGTGAGAATGCCCCAGCGCCCCTTTCGGTTCGCTTCTGACTGCCTGGTGCAGCCGATGGCTGTCATTTCCAGCTGATTGAAGCCGTATCGCGCTACCAGCGCCTGCTCAAATACCGGCTCCATCGCGTCGGCATAAGCGTTACCCGGGTCTGACCATGAAACCAGCGCTGTGGTATAGCGGCTTTTCGTGGTGCTGCTCGAATAGGTGAATCGACCGCCAACAACGTTAGCGCGCGTGTAGCTGTAATCAACATCGCGCGGCATGTCAGCCAGGGCCACAATCTGATCCCCGCCCCAGTAGGTCATGCCACGGAAGATAGCAGCAAAATCGCGCAGGACTGTGTAGGCATCGTTCCGGTCCTGAATGTACACGTTGCAGGTATAACGTGGTTCGGTACCGTTGCCCCCCTTGCCGTCTGGTACCATCTGATCACAATACTGGGCAACCTGATAAAGCGTCCATTTATCAATATTCGCAGTGGTCAAACGGTGCCCGAGGCCGAACCGGTCAGAAACAACCAGATCGTAAAAAATCCACGCAGGGTTATCCGTCCATGCCCACTTAAACGCACCGGTCCATGTACCGCTATAAGAGCGGGTTTCAGGGTCGTAGGTATCTGGAACACGGATAACACGGCCGCGGGGCTCGCAGGAGATCTGCGGGATAGAGCCGTTAAACTGGCTGGAATCAAATTCGATGTAGAGTAACGCTGTATTAGGATATCGTAACTTGGCGTCAATCACCTCAGTGAAGCTCTGCAGCGTCATCGTGTCGCCGATCTTCGCGCTGTTGGCGTCAGAGGTAATCTTACGCAGGCGAATTGTCCAGGTGCTTCCAGCCTGCGGTAAATCAATACGATGGCTGCGCTCATAACCAGAAGTCGTTTTTCCGGTCACGCTGGTATTGAGTACCGTCTGCCATGCACCGCCGTCCGTCTGCAGGTCAATCGCATAATTGACCGAGTAACCCACCAGATCGCCGTCGTCCTCCTGTTTGAAAAGCGAGGGCCATTTCAGACGCAGGCGAACTGCTGAAAGCTGCGTATTGGTAAACGTGCGCGTCCAGGCTGTAGCGCTTGATACCTCAGTTCCCACGCTGATTTCGTTTTCGGTACCGGGAATACCCTGAATATATTTTTGCGCCTGCGTTCCCGCGCGAAACTCCCAAGTCACGCCGCTAAAGTTTTGGGAACCGTCGGCATTCTCCAGCGCCGTTCCGTCCAGATAGATATCTTTGCCGGTTAGCTGCCCTGCAAACTCCCCTTCGCCAAGCGCAACGAGGATTTTTGCCTTCGCTACAGATTGCAGGTCATCAGGCTGTTCGGTAGGGGTTCGTGAACTGGAGCTGCCGCCCTTGCGGCCCTTTAACACTTTATCTGTAGCCATATTGCGCCCATAAAAAAGCCACCCGAAGGTGGCCAGAAAAAAAAGGTTAGTTATCTACTGCTGATCTTCGACATAAATTCCGGCAGAAATAATCGCTCCGCCGATAAGACGCTTACCATACAGCAGAGGGACCGGGTATCCCTGTGCCGCAGTGTTTGTAACACCGCCGAATGCGTAGGAGGCGCGGTTATCTGCGCTTTGTTTGCTAGCTATGCCTGATGGCTGAGGAGAAAGCATCTGTACAACTCCGCCTAGCATCATTGCAGCACCAAATTTATATAAAAATGGTGAGGCTGCAGCCCATGGAGTGAAGCTAAGCACAGCACCAGCGGCCACCAACACAGCACCTAAAACTGTTTGCAGCACACCAGCTTTTTTCCCCCCAATGATTACAGGTACAATTCTGATCACTTCACCTGTAACGGGGAAGCCAAGGTCATCTACTCCTATATTTTTCTTCCCTTTGAAAACGGCAAAGGTTAGACCACGACTTTTACTACTAATCATATAACTTTCAAAGCCGGGGATAGTTTTAGCGAGGGCCGTTCCAGCTTCAGAGACTTTATTGATAAGGCGGTGGTGTATCTTTCCAAAAATTTTACCTGGCTCGCCACTTAGCTCAATTCGCGTCATTACCTCTTGCATGCCATCTCCTAAAATAATTTCAGGCTGTTAAGGTTTAAAAACCATTAGAGTAATTATCTGAGCCAAATTTTTTAGCATCCTCTCTTTTCATCGCGTCAGTATAATATTCATATTTGACGCTTATAACACCGTTTGGGTCACCAGCATCTGCGTTGTATGGCACAGGGCGAGCAGAAAGCGTTACTTTCATACCATTAAAATCATAATCACGATGCCATTCTCCGCAACCACTACTTTTCAAACAGTTATAAAAGCCGTGTTTTTCATCACTTACACTTTCTTTTACAAGAACTGGATCGCCATACTTTTCATCTAGAATATTACTAATATCTTTATATACCTTAGCCCCCTCAATGAATGACTTTGAATTTTTATCAACGTTAACTGTAAAGGTTATGTGAGTCAGACCTCTGCCAGCGACAAACATTAAATTATAACGACCTGCATAGGTTGACGGAATAGGCGCAGTATCGGAAGCTGCAAATGAAACTTTCTTTTCGTCACCATCTACCTTAAGGCCTTCAATATTTTGTGCCAATGTATCTTTAACTGATTGTCCCCATTTGAAACCAAATGGGGCATCAGGTAAATCATCACAAGCAGATAATAAAAACACAGTAAAAAATAGACATAATAATTTTTTCATAACCCCTCCATTCAAAAATTAAATGGAAGGTTAGCACAGGTCCTTATATCGTAGAACCTTCATCGTTCTCTCTTGCCAGTAGCCTCCATACGGTACGCGTTGGCTCAAGTGTCCGTAAAGGTGGTGCAGCAGCATATTTCCCTCCAGCAGAATTCCCGCATGATTCCACTTATCGGCCTGGACCTGCATGATCACCATATCGCCGGATTTCGGCGGCCCGTCGAATTCACGGAATCCGCACTCATACCAGCAATCTTGGTAGAAGTTGTCCGGATAGTTGTTTTCCCACCAATGATAATCCACCCGGTAATCGTGGAGCTCAATACCATGCGTTTGCCGGAAATAACTCATTACCAGCCCCCAGCAGTCGAAGTGTCCAAGCACAAACGGACGCTCCAGCAGCGGCAGTTCTCCGCGTGGCTGGATGGTGCGTAAATCCCCCTCCGGCCAGCTCACGATGTGCCACGGCAAAAGCGTTGCATCGCATTGCGCTTTATCCAGTTCGCTAGGTTGCGTCGTGGCATCAGGGTGACTGTGAGCTATGGCGATCACCGTTCCCCAGTCCTCAGCAGCTGCGTAATCCTCTGGCGAGAGGTGGAAATGTTCCGTCGGCTCTGCAGCGAGGTTACGACAAGGGAAATATCGTTCAACACGGCTTTTCTGCACCACCACGCCACAGCACTCGCGAGGATATTCTGCTGCAGCATGCGCCATAATTGCATCAATGGTTTTCTGACGCATATTAACTCCTGATCAAAGACGTGCCCGGGAAACCACCATGCGAAAGCTCGTTATTTTCACCGAACCGAAGTTTGCAGGCTGTCAGCGTGCCGTTGCATTCGTCCAGAGACGGGTCGCTCACCGGGTTGTTGTTTTTATCGAAATAGCGGGTGCCGGCATAGTCGCAGCCGTCGCCGGTGCGATATTTATTCCGGATGCACCAGGTACACAGGGAATGAAGCTGTCGCGTCGGGATCATTTGCCCCTGCAGGTCCATCGGGCTTGAGAGTGTGAACTCAACAACTTCATTACTTTCACTACTCTTTGAATCGATGTAGAAAATCTTCAATTTTTCCTGCGTGGGATCGGCTGTCGCATTGCCATCCGCGAAGTTTTTTGCATCAAGATATTTGCCTAACGTGTCATGGATAGTCACCTTCGCCTGCAGCATATCGTCATAGGCAAGACAAAGAGCTGTGATGGAGCTATCAAGGTTTGCTACCGATAATTTTGGTTGCGCGCTGCTCCCGCTAGTAGAAGCTTCGATCCCCTCAATCTGACATGGCCATGCTTTGTATTCCTCCCCCTGCCACCAAATTGATTTAGCTGGAAGCTTATCTTCATCCCCCCCGGCCGCGACAATTTCAGCTTCAGTATGTGCCAGACTGTAGCTGTGAAACCGCAGAACCTCGCCTGTTCCAAAGGCCGTCCCATCGACCTCGTAAAGCCTGACCTCATCGCCAGGCTCAAGCTTCTGATAATCCTCATTTAGACTCATGGTTTGAATGCCTGTTGGAAAGTTGCGGAAAGGGAGTAGTTCTCACCTCCCATCGGAGTGGGCTTATACTCGGCACAACGATATAACCCAAGCGGCTCAAGCGGAGGTTTCCACTGGAATGATTTTGTTCCTCCATGCCTGTCAAGAAAGGTTTTGATCGCCTGAACGTATTCTTCAGTCCCAACAAAATTCAGTTCCCACTGCTGGCTGCGAGGATTGAGGCCATCGCCGGAGATCTGCTCGTAGCCATCCCCAAACTTGGCGCTTCTCGTCCTGAATGAGACGGTTTGTGTCGGACTGACTCTGGGGCTCCAGGTAAAAGTTTCGATAGCCATGTTTATCGGGTTCCTTTCATTGCGTTCCAGATATCACCACCAGGTCGGATATCACGCATGACATTCTGCTTGTATCGCTGATCGACGTAACGGCCTACATCGGTACCGAATTGTTCCAGGCCTGCAGGTGCCTGTGTCGATGTGTTACCGTTTGAATCGATGTTTATATAAACCTTCGGTGCCGTGTCACCTCCCGCTGCACCACTATTTACAGCACGCACGCCAAGTGAACCATCAGCTGCGCGGGTCAAAGGCATAATCGCTTCTGGTCCCGCCTCCCCCATTACCCCAGCCCCTTTCGCGAATGCGAAAAACGTAGGGTTATCGACAACCTGACCGCTGTAAGCGCTCAAATCTGAGGAGGAATAAACGCCTCCTTTAGCGTTGAACTGGAAGTTACTGCCATAGTCGGCAATGGCTGTTCCTGAACTGGCCGCCGCACCGCCTCCAACAGCCCCAAAGACACTCGAACCTACGCTCATGATTGAGCTCAGAATCGTATTAGTTAGCAACGCCTGGGCTGCCATATCGACGAGGTTTTGAATTATCGACTGAGTAAGCGTGGAGAACAGGTTGATCATGCCCTCTTTAAAAGTCTGCGTTTTAGTCAACAGCCCCGTCAGAACATTAGTGGTACGCTCCCGGGTAGCGTCCACCAGGCCGATCGCCAGATTATTGAAGTCACTCTGTGAGCGATTGTAGTGGTCAACTAATATTGGCCACCGCATTAGACTGTAAGTAGTACAGTCGCTCAGATTCGTTTGGCGTCAGACCGCCGTTATACCAGTGAGGCCGGATGGCACTGTAATAACTCGTGATATAGCGGATTATCGCCCTCTGGGCCTCGCTGAAGCTGTTGTATCCCTTCGTCGGCACCCATTCTGTCTTCAGGCTCCGGAAGAACCGCTCCATAGGCGCGTTATCCCAGCAGTTACCCCGGCGACTCATACTCTGCTTTATCCGACAGCGCCACAGGGCCTGCCGATATTTACGGCTGGTATAGTGACTGCCCTGGTCGCTGTGGAACATTACGCCTGTTGGCCGACCGCGTAGCTCCCAGGCCATCTGCAACGCTTTGACCGTCAGTGCCGAGTCCGGCGACGTCGACATCGCCCAGCCTACCGGTTTACGGGCGAACAGGTCCAGCACCACCGCCAGGTAAGCCCAGCATTTACCCGTCCAGATATAGGTCACATCGCCGCACCAGACCTGGTCCGGCGCGGTAACCGCGAACTGACGATCGAGATGGTTCGGTATTTCAACGTGTTCGTTTCCGCCGCGTTTGTATTTGTGTGCCGGTACCTGGCAACTGGCGATATCCAGCTCTTTCATCAGCTTGCCGGCCAACCAGCGCCCCATTTTGACGCCAGAGTCCCTGCTGACGATGGTAGCTATGCTTCGGGCGCCGGCAGAGCCGCCGCTGGCGTTCCAGGCCTCCATGACCTGGCTGCGTCTGACCACACGCTCGCCATCGGGCTCATTCGCTGAAGCCTGCCAGTGCCTGTAGCTGCTGCGATGGACGTCAAAAGTCTGGCACAACACAGCGACCGAATATCGCGCTCTCAGCCTGTCGACTACCGTGAACCGTTGAGTGCGTCCGACATTAAGAGCGCCGTAGCCTTTTTTAGGATTTCGTTCTCCATTTCAAGGCGTTGAACCTTTTTCTTCATTTCGCGCAGCTCGAGCTGTTCGGGCGTCAGAGGGAGCCCGGCGGGAGTTTTACCCTGGCGCTCAAGTCGCAGCTTATTAACCCAACGGGTGATTGCCGAATGGCTGACATTAACCGCTTCAGCGGCCTTAACGTAGGTATAGCCGTGGTCGACAACCAGTTTTGCTGCTTCGAGCTTAAATTCTGCCGTGAAATGTTTTGCCATTGGGTCACCTGTGGTGTTGGGGAGGTGAGAATATCACCTTCCGATCAGGTGGCCAGTATCAGTGTGCCACTACAGATATAATTCCAGCGCGGTCTGATACTGAGCATCAGCAGAATCTTTACTGCTCTTCTGCATCAGCATTTCGTACTGCTGCTTACTTACTGCTCCATTGCGATAATAGGTCTCGATCAAGCTTTGCTGCTGTACGAGTTGATTTCTTTGCTGGGCTAGCGGGTCAATGTCCCCGGCAAGCTCAAGCTGTGGCGCTGATAGAGCATTAGCCTGGGCCTGTAGGATTTGTCGGGATGTTTCCTGTGAAAGTGTGACACGCGCAGCCATGTACTCTTTTTCAGTAAGCAATCGTGCATCAAAGAGAGACTTCAGCTCCTGACTGGCTTCCTTTTCCTGATTGATTGCCGAGCGCGCGGGTGAGTACTGCTCAGCAAGTTCTGCGCGTTGCTTCTGGTAATTCTCAGCATTTATCAGCAGCGTGCGCTGCAGGTCCTGCTCACTGGCTCCATTTTTACGGGCGGCTGCGATCAGTTTTTCCTGGCTGGCTTTTTCCTGAAGATCAATTTTTCCAAGGCTGGTTGCGTGAGCTTCTTCTATCTCCCTGCGCAACTGAAGATACTGATTAACCGTTTCCTTCTTGGCCTTTTGAGTATCTTCACCGGTCCACGGAGTAGTGACCCCCTCACCCGCTTTCGCTGTTTCAGCCGTAATGGTTTTTATGTCATTTGCCAGGTCGTTGACCTGACCTGCGAGCCCGGTTTGTACTAGAAAACGAGATTTACCGACAATTTCCAGGTTGGTTCGTGTTTTTTGAATGCCCTGATTAACCGATTCCAAATCGGCTTCAGCTCGCTGACGCGCAGCCTGCATGTCCTTTTTGTTGCCAAAGACATCACCAATCCATCCCTGTTTATTGGACTGATCAATCTGCTTATTCATGTACTTCAGCTGGTTCTGAAGCTTTTCTTGTTCCTCCAGCTGACTTTCAAGCTGATCTCCGAGGTCCAGTTGTTTTACAGCCAGTTGCTTATCAGAAAGCTGCATCAACGCAGCCGTGGTTTCAACAACTGCATCCTTAAGATTAACTGCTGACTGGCGGGCCTCTTTGGCCTGCTGATGGAAGTAAAGCAGCGCCGAACCAGCTAATGTTGCTGCGCCAAATGCCCCACCGACGAAGGCAAGCGCCCCTCTTGCAAGACCAACTGCAACCGAGGCAGCCCGAGCAGATACTGAGAGCTGACGATTAGCCGCCGCAAGCTGCATTTTCGCTCGGGTTGCCAGATTCGTTTGCTCGGTTTCTTCTCGAATTAACCGGTTAAACTCCCCCTGGTAATTAACGTTCAGGCCTTGTTGCCTGGCGGTCTTCTCCATCTGGCGATAGTACCCAAACTCGGCATCATTCCGCTTAAGTGTGGCGGCAGTTGCTTCAAGCGTTTTGCGTGCGCCGTCAGCCTGGGCAGAAGCCGCAGCTTTTACGGCTGCCTGATTTTGTTGCCAGGCGCTTACGTTTTCGCGAAGACCTGCAGTTAGTTTTGTCGAGAGAACGGGGATCAATGTGTACAAAGCTACGCTTGCAACAGCATTGAAATTATCGGTGAGCAGGTTTATTCCATCGGTTACTGACTGAATGCCTGAACGCAGTGGGCCAGTACTGCTTTGACCAATCTTAATGATCATGCCTTCAAAAGCACTGGTCAGCCCCATGATGTCGCCATTCAGGTTATTTACGCGAATAGCGGCCTGCTCATGCGCAGTCTGGGTGCCGGTGAGGGCCTGGGTTAATGCATCAAGTTTGCTGCGGTTGTCCACCAGCACCGAGGCCGCATTGATATTCTCAACCCCGAAAAGTTTTACAGCCTGTGCGGTAGAAAGATTTTTCTTCGACAGGTTTTCCAGCGCGCCACTGAGACCTACGACTGAAGGTTTTAGTGTTTTGTCAGTGCCTTTCTCAAGGGACAGGATCACGTTTCTTAACGCGGTACCAGCTTCACCGCCTTTGATTTCACGCTCTGCAAGAACCTGAATCGCTGCGTTCAGCGTTTCAAAACCGACTCCTGCCTGTGCAGCTGCCACACCGCCATTTTTGATGGCTGCGGCTGTATCTGCGATTTCGGATGCCCCGAACTTGGCGCCAGCTGCCAGCACGTTGATATAACGGTCAGCTTCCTGAGCCCCTGCTCCGAACTGATTAAGTGAAAGGGCGAGAGTACGGGTTGCGTCAGGCAAAGTTGAGCCTGCGGCCTGAGCAAGCGTAAGCGCGCTCTTTGTCGCCGCAGTAAGCCCGCCTGCGGTCTGAAGAAGTTCAGGCTTAGCGGACGCCATCAACTTCAGAGCTTCCACAGCCTGGCTCGCACTGTATTCAGTGCTGCGCCCCATTTCCTGAGCCGCTTCATCGAGCGTCTTTAACTGAGTTCCCGTCGCACCAGTGATGGCTGACAGATCGGACAGAGCCTGCCCGTATTCCCGGGTTGTCGTGATGATTGCACCAAGAGACAAACCGGCACCCGCAAAACCTGCCAGACGACCAGCAACACCGGTAATTGTTTTACCCATCCTGGCATAGGCTTCATCTGTCTTTTTAGCATCTTCTTGCGCGTTACGGTTGAAACGCTTTGAGGAGTTCTCAGCATCGCCGTATGCGCCCATCAGCTGAGATTTAAAATTGGCTGCGTTGAGATGCAGCCCGACGGCAAGGGAGGCAACGTCAGCCATTACATTAATGCTCTCATAACGGCCGCACACTGATCGTCAACATTACTGACTGCAGCGGGAGGCGGGGTTTCAGGGGGTGGCCCACTCTCCTCGCCTGGACGGCCAATAGCACCGGTACGCAGGAAATACGCGCGCCAGTGGTAGAGAGTTTCTACCGGGAGTGAAGCTATCTTTGACGGATCGGGCTCGCCCCAGCGGTCAGCCAGCCAGAAAATCAGCTCAAGCCAGGGCGAGTTGGTTAGTTTTTTTCCGCATCCTCAAGCTTGCCCAGAGCATGCTTTTTAACGGTGGCAATAGCGTCCAGCAGCGCCACGTTGTCATGCGCCTGCAGCAGCTCTGCTGCAGTTGGTTTGTCTTCAGTTGCGATAAGGCTGCCGTCAGGCTGAACAAGGCAGTCGACAATCAGCTGTACGCTGAGCTCTGAGGCTTTGCGGGCATCTTCAGCGATTTGACTATCACGCAGCGCTTCTTCATGATCGATGAGTTCGCCAGCAGTCATTCGGCGAAGATGAACGGTGGTGCCAAAAATTTCTGTGGTAACAACGGCGCTTTTAGGCTTCAGAAGAGCTGATTTCAGTGCAGAAACATCGATAGTAGACATAGTTTTTCCTGAGAGTTAGACAATAAAAAGCCGCCAGAAGGCGGCCAATAAAAATTTCGGTAATCAGCTGCCCGCTGCAGTACCCCAGGTGATGTTGTTCTGTTTTCCCTGAACGGTAATCTGAATGACTTCACTTGCCGGGGCGGTGATTTCATTCATCTGCCAGCCGGACAGCGCCAGGATCATATTCGCTGTTCGTCCGTTTGGCAGTTCAACGTAAAACTGCACGGTTTCTCGGTTCTCTGCTGCGTTGAGGAAATCGGCAAAGTCCTGATTGGCTGGATCGTCGATAAAGCCCAGCGATTTTTCCGGGCCTTCCGGCAGGTCAGAAATAAACTGTTTGCTAGTATCAATCAGCGTAGTGCAGTCTACAAAGCTGCCCGTCTGACCAGTAGCACCCAGTGCTTTACAGTTGATGAGGGGTTTCATTGTTGCTACGTCGCTGCCCGCGGCGCCCCACATAACGACGGTGCCGGCAGGCAGCATCGCGTACTCTGGCGAAGTTTTGTCAGCCATAATTTCTCTCTCTTTGAAGGTGGCAGCGAGCGCTACCGATGGTTTTCAATGCGGTCGCGTATTTCTATCGCAAGGATGCGGAGAACTTTCGCTTTCTGATAATCCAGCGCTGGACGAATGAATGGACTGGCGACCTGCTTAACGGTCCCCATCTCCTGCGCCAGCGCTTTGATGAAGTGTTTTTTGCTCGGGCCAACACGAAGATAAACAACCGCGTTGCCTTTAGCTTTTGAAGAAGATGAACGGATTTTTATGGAATCGCGCATGTGCTCATCTTTAGCTGATTCGTCATAACCAGCATGCGCTTTCATATCCTCCAGAACAGGCTCAAGAGCCGCTTTCCCGGCATCCCGCAAAACCTGCGTGCCAACCTTTTCCCCAAGGGCAAGGAGCTGACGTTCGAGTTCCTGAAGCCCTTTAACCTCCATGCGGATCATGAAGCATCCTCATAAAAATAAAGAATGAAATCACGGCTAATCCGGTATTGAACCTGATTGCTTGTCAGAGTGGTTTTGTCCTGCTGGATATTGCCGCGCTGAACATACTGAACCGGGTACCCTTCGAGTTTGCCATTGTAGTGGCACACTGATACTGGCCACCTGATCGGAAGGTGATATTCTCACCTCCCCAACACCACAGGTGACCCAATGGCAAAACATTTCACGGCAGAATTTAAGCTCGAAGCAGCAAAACTGGTTGTCGACCACGGCTATACCTACGTTAAGGCCGCTGAAGCGGTTAATGTCAGCCATTCGGCAATCACCCGTTGGGTTAATAAGCTGCGACTTGAGCGCCAGGGTAAAACTCCCGCCGGGCTCCCTCTGACGCCCGAACAGCTCGAGCTGCGCGAAATGAAGAAAAAGGTTCAACGCCTTGAAATGGAGAACGAAATCCTAAAAAAGGCTACGGCGCTCTTAATGTCGGACGCACTCAACGGTTCACGGTAGTCGACAGGCTGAGAGCGCGATATTCGGTCGCTGTGTTGTGCCAGACTTTTGACGTCCATCGCAGCAGCTACAGGCACTGGCAGGCTTCAGCGAATGAGCCCGATGGCGAGCGTGTGGTCAGACGCAGCCAGGTCATGGAGGCCTGGAACGCCAGCGGCGGCTCTGCCGGCGCCCGAAGCATAGCTACCATCGTCAGCAGGGACTCTGGCGTCAAAATGGGGCGCTGGTTGGCCGGCAAGCTGATGAAAGAGCTGGATATCGCCAGTTGCCAGGTACCGGCACACAAATACAAACGCGGCGGAAACGAACACGTTGAAATACCGAACCATCTCGATCGTCAGTTCGCGGTTACCGCGCCGGACCAGGTCTGGTGCGGCGATGTGACCTATATCTGGACGGGTAAATGCTGGGCTTACCTGGCGGTGGTGCTGGACCTGTTCGCCCGTAAACCGGTAGGCTGGGCGATGTCGACGTCGCCGGACTCGGCACTGACGGTCAAAGCGTTGCAGATGGCCTGGGAGCTACGCGGTCGGCCAACAGGCGTAATGTTCCACAGCGACCAGGGCAGTCACTATACCAGCCGTAAATATCGGCAGGCCCTGTGGCGCTGTCGGATAAAGCAGAGTATGAGTCGCCGGGGTAACTGCTGGGATAACGCGCCTATGGAGCGGTTCTTCCGGAGCCTGAAGACAGAATGGGTGCCGACGAAGGGATACAACAGCTTCAGCGAGGCCCAGAGGGCGATAATCCGCTATATCACGAGTTATTACAGTGCCATCCGGCCTCACTGGTATAACGGCGGTCTGACGCCAAACGAATCTGAGCGACTGTACTACTTACAGTCTAATGCGGTGGCCAATATTAGTTGACCACTACACATGCGTGATTTTTTTCCATTCTGTCCAGATAGATTTATCCAACTGTACCAGGCCCGTGTAATCGTCCACTTTGTACATAGAAATCTGGAATCGACCGGCGATGAGGCCTGAGCGCACCATACCGTTTTCGATGTCCGGGTCAGATATCCGCTGAAAAGTCAGGCCGTTTTGCTCGCTGTCAGGCAACAGAAGTGGATAAACAGCCATGCCGGAAAGGCGTTCCAGTGAGGTTTTAATTGCCTGTTCTATCATGCCGGCTCTCCCGTTCTGCAGTTATGAGAGCACGGTCTAACTGGCTACGATCTACAGCGCGCACGGTGTAAATCTCATCACCCCAAGTAATTTTCCAGTCTGTCATTACGTCTTTGCGGGGCCGGATTGTGAAAAGCCAGGTTTCGACAACCTGCTGCTGATCAAGCGTGCGAATTTTTCGATTGGATACGTTTTCAGCCTTTGCCCATACAACCGCAATCTCCACCGCGATTGACGGGAGAGGTTCGCCAAGCGGCCCTCGCTGAATTTCCAGTTTCTCTAATCTGATGCGTTTGTTAAGCTCGCCAGCACGTAAAGAACTCATAGGCCATAAATCCTGTAAGGCTGAAGAAGAGCTTCTACGGCGAAGGGAACCTGAGCCACAGTTTCACCGATAACCACAGATTCACGATTCGCGTACCAGTGACCTATCAGCAGTAACATGGCCGCTTTAACATCATCATTCAGTAGAATCGGGTCCGGGTCGTCTGCGTAGCCAGGGGAGCTTTGGTTTTCATAGAGCGTTCGCCTTGTCCATGTCTGGACGTAACGCGCCGCCGCACCTGCGTAAATCTCCAGCAGAGCATCATCACCCGTAAAGTCGGTATCAATGCGGCAGTGCTGTTTCACCACATTTTGATCAAGCATTTGTGTGCCCCGAAAAAAAGCGGCCCGAAGGCCGCAATAGTTATCAGCTACCCGCGCCGGTGCTGAATGAACCGTACACGAACGCTTCAGGGCGTTTCACAGCCAGCGCCAGACGTTCTTCGCAACGGATGGTGATCATGTTTTTCTCGAAGTCGTCGGCGTTCTCCGTGGAGATAACGACGTTCGCATCTTCGCGGTCGAAGATTTGAGCCCCAGCGTTGAAAGCACCCGTCAGGAATTTACCCTGGAAGGCCGCCGCTTCCGTGGCAACAACCGGCAGGCCCCACAGCGTCGGTCCAGTCAGTGCCGCAGGGTTAGCCAGAATGTATCGGCCAAGGCTGTCTTTGGTCAGTTCGATTCGCGCCCAGTCAATGAAGTGAAGAACGTGGCCTGATGCCGGGAAGCGCGCCAGTTGCGCCTGCAGCATTGCCAGACGCAGATCGTCAATTCCGCTCTGCTGTTCAACAGTAAATGCCGGGTTAAACGCTGACGCCTGAGGAACAATGCCATGCAGATGCACGCCGGTACCATCACCGAAGAGAATTTCCTGCTCTTCCGCATACTTCAGTCCGTAGCGCATTTCTGCATCAACGGTTGACTGCAGCTGTGCGAAGTCATCCAGGATCTGCTTTGAGGCTTTGAAGAGGTGAGCGATGGTGCTTACGCCAGTGATTTTCGGCGTAAACTCAATTTCGCTGTATGGTTTCTGCGTATTTTCAGGAACCACTTTCGCGTTGTTGGTAAAGCCAGTCTGTTGCACCCAGAAAATAGCCGGGGAAGAAGTTCGACCAGGCGCAATCAGATCGCGGATGAACAGACGCTGCTTCGGTGCCGTATCAATGCCCGGAATTCGCTGGGGTTCGACGACGCCATCCGGAACATCTGCAGAAGTCAGTGCGGCCTTAACCGGGATGCTGATACGTTTGCCACCTTCCACGCCGGAAGCAAAGGTTTTCAGTGCTTCAGCGGAGATCACCTGGTGGCCAACAGACTCGACTACCTGTTTCGCGTTTGCCAGTGGCATCTGGGCAACATGTTGCTCCAGTTCGCCCATAGCTGCCTTCAGCGTTTTTTCAGCTTCACGCAGCGCGTTGAATTCAGAAGCCATTTTATCAACGGCAGCTTTTGTTTCTTCTGACAGCTTGCCGGACTTCTGCGCCTCTTTGAGTGCGTCTTCTGCTTTCGCGTTGAATTTGCCGGTCGCCTCTTCAATGCTGGCAGTGACTTTTTTCAGAATTTCGTTTACTTCAGACATAAAGGGTCCTTATTTGACTAACGCCGCCAGGGCGCTTTCAAGTGAATTGAGGGTTTCAGGTTTGATATCTTCGGCAGCGCCCGGCGTACCGTCGTTGGTGGTGACAGCGCCAGGCATGCCACCGGATAAGGCTTTAATGAGTTTTCTGCGCTCAGAGCGCGGGGTGTTGGTCTTGGCCAGCAATGCATCAAGTTTGCGAAGCGCGGCTGCAGGCGATTCATAGCCATCGCTGACCGCATCAGCAGAAAGCAGGCTGTCTGCCAGTCCCTTCGCCACAGCATCACTGCCACCGATATAACTTTCGGCGTCCATCAGTTTCTGAACGGCGGCTATATCAAGGCCGGAGCGCGCCGCGTAGATATCAGCCATAGCGGTATCGAAGGGCTCCAGCGACTGTGCCAGTTCAGCAAAGTCATGGCGATTTCCCATCGCGTATACCCAGCAGTTGTGGATCATCAGGAAGGCACCGCGGCCAATCTGAATATCATCCCCGGCCATCGCAATTATCGAGGCGGCACTGGCGGCAATGCCCAGTACCTTCACCGTTACACGGCCTTCGTATTCGCGGAGCAGGTTATAAATAGCCAGACCTTCGAACATGTCGCCGCCCGGTGAGTTGATATTCACCGTAACGTCGGCACCGTTCATCGCCCGAAGCGCACCGGCAATACGTTTAGCTGTTACCCCTTCGCCCCAGTAGTCCTGCCCGATAACATCGAATACAGAAATGCTGTTATCGTCGGTGGCCGCAGCTTTGATCCCACCGTCCCAGCGATCCAGTGCAGACGGTAAAGTTTCACAGGTGACACGCGCGCAGGGACGACCCGCCGGTGCAGCCGGAAGTTGTTTTTTTGTCATGTGGGTTATGCTCCTAAGCGGCCTGCTTTAGAGGCGATTGCTCATATGGAATGTCGGGGAATACGTGATTGTGAAGCTCCCTGATCGCCAGTGCCTGAACGGCAGGATTACTGTTCTCAAGGTTCTTCAGTTGTGTCAGGTTGAGCTGAACGGTGTAAATGTCGCCCCCTTCAATCGGTGGCATGTTCTCCAGACGGCGAACGTCATTTCGGGACATCCAGCCATTCTGAAGCGCGCTGGTGTAGTAAGCAGCACGACCCGCGCTGTCGGCGCGCAGCAGTCCTTCAACGGAGAATTCCGCGAACACGTCATCATCGCTGTCGAGTAAGCACCGGCCAATTTCCTGCTCAATATTCACCAGCAGAGGTCGGAGTGTGTGGGTCAGGAAAAGGAGGTTCATTCCTTCCAGGCTGGATGCCCAACTACTCTGCTTAGTCGTATGCCCTACCATATAAGGCGGAACCCGGAACCAGCGGCAAATCTCTTCAATACTGAAGGATCGGCTTTCAAGAAGCTGCGCCGCCTCTGGATTCATCGTGACATTCTGGTAAGTCAGTTTGTTTTCCAGCACCATCAGTTTTCCGGCGTTTTTTGAGCCTATAAATGACTGAAGGTTCTGGCGCAGACGGTCACGCTGTTCTTTCGTTAGCGCATTTTCAGAAGACAAAAAGCCGGTGCTCTGGAGTCCATTCTCAAAGATTTTCGCTGCCGCTTCATCCACAGACATAGCCGCGCCAAATACATCAACACCTGCCATCGTAGGCATCATGCCGCATACTCCGTCGAGACCAAATCCGCGGATGTGCATCATATTTTTGACCGGGATAATACGTTCCGTTCCGTCTTCAGTGTATTTGTATTGCAAAGTACCGCTGGAAAGTCGTTTCACCACCATATTTTGTGGCAGCAAAGGCACCAGTGAAACCAGGCGATTTGCGATGAATTTCTTCTCAATGAAGGCATTCCCGCGCAGACAAATACTGGCGACAACCATCAGCATAAAACGGGATGGTGTCATTTGTGAATTAGGACGACGGCACAGAACCGAATAGGCAGGATGGTCGGTCGCAGCCTTTCGCGAACCATCAGGCTGGCGCACGTATATCTTCAACGGGAGCGTCGAAATCGACTCGCTTAACAGCCTGACGCATGCCCAGACAGCAGAGAGCTTTATCGCTTTATCAGCGGTAACCATCTTGCCACTGCTGCTGGTACCATGCCATTCGCGCCAGAATTCACCTGTCGTAAGACTGATTGGCACGCCCAGCCAGTTTAAGAGGGCGCTTTTTACACGCCCGGGTTGCTTGTTCTTAGCCATCAGATACCCACTATGATCGGTTCGTCAAAAAATCCATCGACATCTCCCTCTTCCTCCACTTCCCCTTCAGATGCACCGATCGCCATAGCTGAAGCCACCACGCCATCGATACGGCCGGTGCTTTTCTTCTTGGCAAAGATGCGGTTTTCTTTCTGGTCCGCCTCAGTCACAGCGGATGCCGCATTCCAGCGCAGACAGGGGTTGGTTTTTATGATGATGTCGCCGTCGTCAAGCCGCTGTTCGAAAAGCTCGATAGAGTGCGGCATCCACAACCCTGATTCCTGGGCTTTGTAATATCCCTGACCGTGGGGGATTAAAGGGACCGAGACACTGGCCTCTTCAAGCTCAGGTTCAAGGTACTTAATACGGTACTGGTCAAAGGCGATCGCTTTGATAAAAAACATCTGGGAAAGGTCGGCTATACGTTCGGCAACAAATCCATACTTCACCGCTTTACCTGGCGTGGTGTGGATGTACCCGTCGCGCTCCCAGGCGTCATAAGGCACCCTATCCGTTTTGGCACGATCCAAAAGTGTGTCCTTTGGGGTCCAGAACTCCACAAGCAGCTTTCTCTTTTTAGGGAAAAAAAGCGCAAGGGCGGTAAGATCCCTGCTTCCGGAAAGGTCAAGCCCACCGAAGCATTCTTCACCCTGCAGCTCATGGAGATCGAAATCCTCTTCGCACCCCATCCACACATCGCTGCTCATCCATGGGTTATCAGCATCAACCCACTGGCAGAAGTTGAGGCGGCGAACGATGCTCTCTTTCGACGGCATGCCGCGCGCTTGGGTTACCTGTTCCCTCAAATAACGGTCAGTGAAGGTGTGACCAAGCGACGGGTTGGCTTTCTTCCAGCAGGACTCATCCTTGAACGGATCCTCACCTTCATCAAGCGAACAGATGAATGAAAAGAAGCTGTCATCCTCAATAGATCCTTCAGCTACTTTTCGCCCATATTCGTGATAGTCGTAACAGACGCTGGTTTTGTCGTGGCCGCTGTTAGTGATCATGAAAATCAACGCCTGGCGACGGCCTTTCGTGCCAGCGCGCATCATTTCAACGACCTGGTTGTTTTTGTGTTCGTGGATCTCGTCAATCAGGGCACAATGAGGGCGCGGTCCTGACTGCCCGTCGTCAGAGCTGATGGGTCTGAAGAAAGATCCCGTCTGCAGAAAAGCCAGATTCCACTCTTTACCGGCACCACCAGATTTATTGATCCGCTGCGCCAGTGCCGGCGACTGGTCCACCATAGCCACCGCATCACGAAACAGGATCATGGCCTGGTCTTTTTTCGTGGCCGCAGCATACACTTCAGCGCGGGGCTCTTTGTCTGCTACCAGGCAGTAAAGCGCTATTCCCGCTGCCAGCGGTGACTTTCCGGAACCTTTCCCGGATTCGACGTACACCATTCGAAATCGGCGATAGTTATCCGAGTTTTTCCAGCCAAATATCGAACCCACGATAAAGCATTGCCACGGCAGCAGATTGAAGGGCTTTCCCTCATGCTCACCGCCATTCAGCTTCAGCACTTTGGCGAAAAAGTCGATAGCACGCTGGGCAGCTGCTGGATCCCACACCAGCCCACGGGCATGACAGGATTCCAAATCTTTGAGGTGACGTTTACAGGAATTTCGAATATCTGGACCAGCAATTTCCTTACCGGAATCCACATCCATCGCGTATCGCGTTGCGGGATCAACCGAAGAACTGGTTGAGCGGGTCTTCTTCTTTTTCTCCACCATCAACTTTCACCTTCGTTCTGGCGGCCGGAGTGAGACCGAATTCAACCAGGTAGCTTTTAAATCTACGATCAGCATCGGCAAGCATGGCAACCGCCGGATTTGCTTTAATCAAAAATCCCCCTTCAGTCTGCACGGTGTATGTTCGCCCCTCATCGGTGATTGTGAGGCGCAGCTGCAGAATGTCGGCGTAAATATCACATAGACGTTCGAGCGCTAACGTATCGGCAATGGTCAAAATCCCCATGCCGTCCAGCAGCACGGTTAATTTTCCCCATGCCACCTTTCCCCAGTCTGTGAGGTGCTCAGGAGGGCTTGGGATTTCTCGCGCTGGAGTAGGCTCTTTGTCGTTGAGTTTTCTTTTGCCCGGGTTGCCGGTTACCACTTTCAGGTGGGTCGGTTTCGGGCGTCGTCCTGCCATCGGAACCTCCCGGAAAAAAACTTTTCATTTCGCGGTTATGCACAAAAAGCACGAGCGGCGGTCATTTGCGGTAGGGGGGTTGAACTTTTACCCCTCCCCCTCCCCTTCGGGGAACGGCACACTTGAGAAACGTTATCGTTTGAACCAGTGCGACGTCGGGTCGAGGGGGATGCCGCTCTCGTCACAGCCAATGATGGAGCCTCTCTTCTCCATCCTCTGCTTCGTTGAGTCATGATGCTGCTTGCACAGTCCCTGCCAATTACTGCGGCTCCAGAAGAGCTTCTGGGCTTTGCTTATGGCAGCAGCATCACCAGAACGGAGCGCCTCCTTCAGTTTGTGAGGGGTGATATGGTCAACTACCGTTGCTGCTGCCACCCTTCCCTGCTCCTGACACATCACACAGAGTGGATGGGCGCGCAGGAAGACAAGGCGCTCTCTGTCCCATTTGCTGCCGTAGATACGAGGCTCTTTATTCACGCAAGCCTCCACGCTCTGCGCCGCTCTGTGCGTGGCGCCGCATCGGGGTGACGCTCAACCGATTCGCCGTCGGCATGATCCACCAGCGAGTAGCATGGATAGACAACAGCACCACCATAGGCATCACCCACAGCATAATCAGCAGGCTTGCTGCTTTCCCATCGAGACAGCACACGTTCGATATGCTGCGGCGGTACGCTATAGCAAACGCCGTGTATCAGTCGCGGTAGCGTGATGAAGTCTGCCCGAGTCTTATCAGCAACTATCAGCCGTTCGGCTATCTGCATTTGATATTGTGGTGGGCGGCCAGTGCCCAGGTAGAAACTAATCAAGGAATCAGGGAAGCGTTTCAACCAGTTCGTTACTGGCGTGAAGAACAACTCCACAGGCATTGCGTCATCCTCAATTACGACAACCCGGCAGGACTGCCCAGCAGACCATACAAGCGCGCGGCGGTGATTCCAGTTCGCGCCGTGGTTACCGTCATCAATAAGCAGATGAGCATCCAGCAGAGCGGCAAGTCGTTGCGCATGACCTATGCGAGAGTGATGGCCAACCACAACAAACTTCACTTGTGTTTCCACCATGCGGCCTCCTTACCGAAGCCGTCAGTTTTAAAGATGGTGTGAACCTTAGGGCCTGTGACGATTCGCTCACCGAATGACTTTGCGGCCATACCGAACGCGCCCATATCCACCAGCGTTGCGGGTGCTGTCTCCATCTTCCAGAAACGATGGCTCTCTATCCGGTAGTAAAGACGAATGATACGGTGCGCAAACTCCATGACGTCTTCACGGCTGCCACCAAGCAGACCAGCATTAAGCAAAGGTTCGTCGCGGTGCTGCTCCAGAAATTGTTGGTATGCACTGCCGTGGTGATTGACCCGCATCCATTCGTCGGCATACGTCTTATGCTCTGAGCCCACGTAAATTTTACCCGACTCCATTTCTGCCCAGGGCTCTCGCAACATTTCGACGTCAGTACCATCCGTACACCAGACAAGGTGATACTCAGGGTGCGCACGTAGAAACTGATAGATGTGAAGCCAGCGAGCAAAGTAAGGGCTCATGTCCACCGGCGGGACTTCAAACAGACCGGCACCAGTTGGCGACTCTTTTAATTCGTCAGCCAGGACAATCGGCAGCGCGCCGGATATTGAATCTGCCCAAGCCTGCAGAGCCTGCGGGTCGGGTTTCATCTTCCCGGCACGCTGTGGGTCTGGCTGGCTTGTGAGCAGCGTCGTAATCACCAGATTTGGATTGGTACCGTATGACGCGAATCCGGTATAACCACTATCGCGCCGGGCGTTGAATATCCCGACGTTCCGTTTCACCAGTGCCTCTCGGTCAGGCCGTGGAATTGAGCGCGCGCCCTCTTCGTATTCGTCCATTGAGTGAATCAGCTTTTCAGAGCCAATTACATCAGCGAACGCCCACGACGTTAAACCAGCGTTGTGAATCCGAAGCGCCAGATCGGGATGCTCGTACATGCCGCGACCGTATACCGGATCGAATCCTCCAACCTTCTCGATGGCGCTGCGGTGGTAGTAAAGCATCACGCCGCGCTGCCCGGTGTACGCCACATGCTGATCGTCACGGTACAGCACAGACATGTCATTCAGCTTATTGCGGCCAGCCAGATCCAGAAACTGGTAAGCCAGGTGCGGCTCGGGTGATTCGATGTAGGGAAGATGCCAGTTATCGGCGATGGGCCAGGCGTCGTCATCCCATAAAAACAGATGCTCACACCCGGCATCCATCAGGGCTGACAGGCTGGCGTTCTTCGAAGCAACAATGCCGAGTGATGTTTCATGGCGAAGCAGCTGCACGCCGAGTGGCACTACCGCTGCAGGTTTTGAACCATCGTCGATAACAACCACCAGCGCGCCGGCGGGAAGATGCTTCATGTGTTGTTCGAGTGCTTGGTTTAAAACGTCTGCGCGCTGATGAGTCGAAATGGCAATGCCGATCCGTGATGAAACGACGCTGGCGGTAGCGTATGGGACACCATCAATAGTGACCTGCATATGTCCTCCGGCCTTTTAACGCTTAGTGGCGGCGTGAATGATTCCACCAGGACGTGTGGCTTCGCGTAAAGCTTCGCTCACTCTCTCCGAAACGAAACGACTTAAGCAGCTTTCTTCGTTATTAACAGGTTGGATGACTGATTGTTTGATATGTACAACGCCGCCCACTACAAAGAATGGCGATAATTCAGCCATCGCCTTTGCGTCTGCTTTCTCCTTCCTTTTCCGCTTGATGTATTCCACGGCATCACGCATTTCGTCTGGAGTATATCCACCCTCAATAGCTACCCAGCGATCAGCCAAGAAAATCACCGCTGTTTTATCTGTTGGAAATCCGCTAAATACCTCATTTGACCTCTGCTTTGCTTCATCAAGAGCATTAGCAATCAGCTCCTGCCTCTTCATATCGCTACCAATTTTGTATCGCGGGAGAGTGTAAACAGCCGACAGCTCACCTAATGCAGCATCAGGCGTTTTTGTAGGTTCTTCGAACTTCCCCACTCGCCAGGCCACAGAACCATCAGTCCGATGGGCAACAATTTCACCATTGCCGTAGCTGACGTGGCCACCTTTCGGTTTGCGCTTATCTTTCACGCGTAGATGTTCAGGGAAGAAAGAAGCATCACCCCAAACTGTATGGCGGCGACCTTTCAAATCGTAGTGTGCGCTACCTGCAGGACTTTTGAGAATCAAGCCGTCGTCGGTCATTGTTACGCGCATGCCCAGCATCGCCTGCTGCAGCGATAAATATTTCATGAGGTATTTCCTTTTAGGCGTGAGCCTGTCGCACGGCAAAGCCGCCGAAAGTTAACGGTTTGCCCAGGCTCACAGCTGAAAGACTTTCTTTGATGTGCGCGTGCGATGCGCATTAAAAAGCCCCGCCGGTGCGAGGCCGATTTATACCGTGTAGGGGATAATGGTTGCCTTATCCGCTTGAAGGGATAACCATTATCAAGCCCACCAGCAGGTGAGCTTTGTAATGGCTAACAGTCGGCATCTGGACGAGCAATAGCGCGGCAGGACCACATGCAGGCTTCCTGCATTTTAGTGCGTGCAATGGACAGGCTGCGCATAGCTTCGTCAATCTCACGCGCCTGCTCTGTGCTCAACATTGCCGGGCCGTTACGTACTGCCATCAATTCTTCGCGCTCGGTATCAAGCAAGCTGCAGAAGTGTCGACTGACGTCTTTCATTCTGTTTATACGTTCGATGTCGCCTGGTGTTAGTGTGCGATATCCTTTTACGGTGCTTCCGTCCTGTGGTTTAGCTTCACTCATGGAGTTCTCTTCTCGGTTGGTTTCTGGCAGTTCACCTGCCACGCTTTGTTATGCGCCAGAATGTCTTTCTTCGTCTGGCGGTCCAGAACATCCCAGTCGTGATCCGTTCCGTAGATGGGTTTAACCCAGTCGCAAGCCGTGTCCACTACCTCAACCCTTACGGGTCCAGTTTGTGCGCAGCTCACGATCAACATCATCGCCAGGCATATGGTTAACGGTCTGCTGTACATTGCTGGCCTCTTTCGTTGTCTCTACCCGGCGTTCTGCTGCTGCGACCGTTGCCGCTGCGTTATCTTCGGTGCGCTGCTGATCTGCTTTTGCTTCTGCTTTGCTTGAACCGCGAATATGGCCAAGGCCGAAAGCGCCAGCGATGGCGGCATGTAGTGGTCAACTAATATTGGCCACCGCATTAGACTGTAAGTAGTACAGTCGCTCAGATTCGTTTGGCGTCAGACCGCCGTTATACCAGTGAGGCCGGATGGCACTGTAATAACTCGTGATATAGCGGATTATCGCCCTCTGGGCCTCGCTGAAGCTGTTGTATCCCTTCGTCGGCACCCATTCTGTCTTCAGGCTCCGGAAGAACCGCTCCATAGGCGCGTTATCCCAGCAGTTACCCCGGCGACTCATACTCTGCTTTATCCGACAGCGCCACAGGGCCTGCCGATATTTACGGCTGGTATAGTGACTGCCCTGGTCGCTGTGGAACATTACGCCTGTTGGCCGACCGCGTAGCTCCCAGGCCATCTGCAACGCTTTGACCGTCAGTGCCGAGTCCGGCGACGTCGACATCGCCCAGCCTACCGGTTTACGGGCGAACAGGTCCAGCACCACCGCCAGGTAAGCCCAGCATTTACCCGTCCAGATATAGGTCACATCGCCGCACCAGACCTGGTCCGGCGCGGTAACCGCGAACTGACGATCGAGATGGTTCGGTATTTCAACGTGTTCGTTTCCGCCGCGTTTGTATTTGTGTGCCGGTACCTGGCAACTGGCGATATCCAGCTCTTTCATCAGCTTGCCGGCCAACCAGCGCCCCATTTTGACGCCAGAGTCCCTGCTGACGATGGTAGCTATGCTTCGGGCGCCGGCAGAGCCGCCGCTGGCGTTCCAGGCCTCCATGACCTGGCTGCGTCTGACCACACGCTCGCCATCGGGCTCATTCGCTGAAGCCTGCCAGTGCCTGTAGCTGCTGCGATGGACGTCAAAAGTCTGGCACAACACAGCGACCGAATATCGCGCTCTCAGCCTGTCGACTACCGTGAACCGTTGAGTGCGTCCGACATTAAGAGCGCCGTAGCCTTTTTTAGGATTTCGTTCTCCATTTCAAGGCGTTGAACCTTTTTCTTCATTTCGCGCAGCTCGAGCTGTTCGGGCGTCAGAGGGAGCCCGGCGGGAGTTTTACCCTGGCGCTCAAGTCGCAGCTTATTAACCCAACGGGTGATTGCCGAATGGCTGACATTAACCGCTTCAGCGGCCTTAACGTAGGTATAGCCGTGGTCGACAACCAGTTTTGCTGCTTCGAGCTTAAATTCTGCCGTGAAATGTTTTGCCATTGGGTCACCTGTGGTGTTGGGGAGGTGAGAATATCACCTTCCGATCAGGTGGCCAGTATCAGTGTGCCACTACAGCAATTACTGCTGCAGCAATACCAATTAAAGTTTCAAACCCCATAATGACCTCACACCAGCACAGATTTCGCCTGGTTAAACAGCGCGCGGCGCTTATCCAGCCCGTTACGTCCGCCATTGATAAGCAGCGTGACGCGCTCCACGTCGCCGGAATGGAGCAGGCATCCGTGCGAGACATAGAACCATGCAGCTGAGCGAGCAGCATATTCATCCTGTTCCAGCAATTCAGGCTGGGTTACAAGGTCCAACTTCAGCGCGTGGCCACAGTTGCGGTAATTGCTGAGCCCGGTGATTTGCTTCAGGCCGCGACCGCGATATTTCCAGCCATCACCAGCAACCTGGTTGCCTAGGTTCTTTTTGCCCCACTCACCGCCATAAACCAGATTGGCTATCGCTTTCTGATTTGCCGGTTGCGTTGCCGTTCTGCCGAGTGCGGCGGCCTGCTGTGCAGTAATGCGATGCTTGCCGAACGTAGGTACCAGGTTTTCTGCCGCATAATTCAGGTTTTCCACCAGCCGGGTGAAACCGCCGGACTCATGGCCCATCTGCGCGATAAACATGGCCTGATCGAGCGGCGCGGTTATGCCGAATTCCTTCACTGCAGCATCGATATGCGAAAACCAGCGCGAAGCGAGCCCGGCGCTAATGCCAGCCGCCTTTTGAAATTGTGATTGGTTCACGTTGTGCTTTCCCCTGCTATTCTTGCGATGTTGCCACGTGCTCGCCATACGGCTATGCAGACAACAAGGTTGACGACCAACTCTCCGTAGTCGACCTGCACGTAATCACCATGCCAGATGCGGAAAGCGGTAAACGCTGGTGCGAGGATCAGCCCATACGCCAGAAACTCCATCAGACGGCGGCGGCGTAAGCTCCGCTTCCTGAAGAACATCAGGCGTATGGTGATCAGGATGCATGCAACAGCGTTAATGTTCAGGATCAGTGTTTGCCACGTCATTCTTCCCCCTTCAATCCGGGTAAGTCTCCTGTCTTCGAGCGCTTGAGAACGCGAAGCAGGACGGTGACAGAAACCGTTGAGGCCGCCAGCGCACCAATGGCTGGAGATACTTTCACGGCAACTGGCGGAGAAAGGTGACTTAATGCCGCATTGATAAGCGCCGCGATGATTTCAGATGCTGTTCCGGCGCAGTAGACCCCACCAATGAATGAGATGAGCGCGAAAAGTATCTGCTTCCAGAGTTTGTGGTCTTCACTGCTCAGGACATAAAGAGCAGCCCCGGCAAGAGAGCAAAGCATTACGGCGGGAGTAGCTTCTGGAAACATCGTGGCAAAGGTGATTCCGGTAGTACCGGCAGCAACACCAGCAGTTGCCGTAGCAGATATCGGTTCTGCGGACATTTAGCCCCCTCTTATTGCCGTGGGTCCTCTCAGAACGAGGGGAAACAAAAAAGGCCGCCCGTAGGCAGCCCTTAAAATAAAAAACCCGCAGCAGTGGCGGGTTTATGTTTTGTTCTGTTGCTCAGTACGCTTTACTGTCCCGAGCCTACCGCAATTTAAGCACTTTCTTGCTCACTCTGCAACTTAAATCTGTCGCTATTTGCGCCAAACGCATCACAAAGTGGAGCGTACAGGATCGATTCTGCCAAACTTACCCATGTATCAATACGACGACGGCATGTGATGAGAGTCCAGTCAGGGTGTTTGGCATTAAGCTCGTTGGCCATCTGTAGTTTGCTCTTACGCAGCCGGTGACGGTCAACGATCACGCCATATAACCCACGGTATTCATCGTTCATCAGGACCGAAGCAATAACTCCATCCACCTTAAGGCCTTCTTCGTCTGAGCAGAACGCCAGTCCTGTTTTGTTTTTGCTGTCGAGAATTTCTCGCAGGTATGCTTCCAGCTCAGGTTTAGTGATGCCGGATTTCTTCATGCGGCGCAGCGCATCGTTGATTGCGGTTTTGGTAATTTTTCCGGATGCAAGCAGCTGGTTGAACATGTTTCCGCATGAACCACCACCGATATAAGACCAGCGGCCCCACATGCGGAGTTTACCCTGTACCCAGATGCTTTCGAGAGTGCGAAGGCGAACCATCTCGCCGGATTTGCCAACTTCTGAAGGATTGATCATGTTGCGTCTCCACTTACGCCAGTGCACCTATTGCCAGCGCACGATCTAAAAACCGAAACATCAGCGTTAACTGGTCGCCGTGCTTCGCTTCAAATGCCACGGGATCAGCGTGTAACTCGTCGTGATGCGCTCTGCACAGCGGTATCACAAACAGGTCATGCGCTTTGGTACCCATTCCACCCTGCCCGTGGCCTATCAGGTGGTGGGGGTCGTCTGCCGGGTTATTGCAGCAACTGCACTGCTGCGACTTCACCCAGCGGGTGTATTTCTCATTCTCCCAGCGGCGGCGCTTTGGCCTTAGCATGAAAGATTCCGGTGACTCGGGGTCTACCTTAACGGAGACAACCTTCTTCACCTTCTCCTGGAGGATTTCATTCGCCGGTAACGACGGAACAATGTCGCTTTCCCTCATTACGGAGCTATGCGATTCAGGCTTAATCCTGAGGGCTTTGCTCGCCACTGATTCAGGAATAAGGTCAGCCAGATCGTTGCGTACCATCCACCAGCAGAACTCCGGAAGCGTCAGTGTGTGGTCTTCGCTGAATCCCAGCATAATATTCACCCTTTCGAGTAACCATTTTACCAGGTTCCGCATGGCAATTCCTGCCAGTCTTTCAGTGGTTTGTTCACGTAATTGGTTATCACAAGACCAGCAAAGACGAATGCTGCCGGGTGTATGCCTCATCACGGTGAAGTCTCTGGCATGCCAGTCTGTATGAGGCCACTGACATTCGAATTTTCTTTCCAGCCAGGCATCAAGTCCACTCAGGCCACCAGCATGCTGGATGACCCGCTCGTTCTCAAAAATAGCCTGCATGCTGTCATCATCTGTCAGCGGCTGGTGTGCTTCAGGAATCAGCCCAGATGGCAGGTGCTGGATTGCTTCTGATGGCCTTTCAATTACCACCCTGCCCTGGCGGAATAACCATAGAAGTTCGTTGCCGGGACGGAACAGCACCACACCGGACATCGGAGCAACTTCAGGTGTAAGTATGGCTCTCACGCAATTTGCCCCTTAGCGATATGCTCTGCCCACAGGCCGCCAATCCAGCGTACGCCCTTGGCTGTGAAGCGAGACTGATTGAATGCATAGTTCGTCTGGTTAGTGGTTCCGGTCTTAACTTCAAATCGCCCTGCTTCGATGTGCTTGCTCTTTGGTGTAAGCACACGGTTTAACCGGTACATGATGCCGTTCTCAATGAGGAACATCGCGAACTCAGGTTCTTTGGCGTTCAGGAGCTTGGCAACCTGCCTGAACGTCATTGAGCCAGTGGCTTTGACATAGCGATCAACAAATTCAGCCTTAGGTGCGGCAATTGCCAGTTCTTCACTGAGGCGTTGCTTCTGTTCGGCAAGGTCGGCGGCCTGGCGAAGAGCTTCAGGGAGGGTTTGAGGTACCGCCATCCCGGCTCCGCTCTCCAGCTCCTGCCATCGGTCAACCAAACGCGCAGTAAACTCCGGGCACAGCTGAGCAACGATCACATAGCTGTCACGCTTGTTAACTTCGTAGTAGTGGTAAACCTGCTGGTTTTGTGGGTGGGTGTACTGCATTGCAGCATACCCCCCAATTACGCCAGAGTTCATGAGTCGTTCGATAGTCACGCAGACGTTGCTGTGGCGAGAGTCGACCAGCTTTGCAATCTCACGGCTGGACATCGTTATTTGCTGTCCCATCGCGGCGGCGTGGTGCGTCGGGCACATTACGGTGATATTCATCTGATTCATGCTCTTCTCCCCTTATCAGGCGGCTGCACCCGCCAGAGGTTCATGTTTCGTGATCGATATATCTACTCGTCCGCCGGGTACTTTCGGGCCCCACTCCACCAGCATTCGCTGCACCTGACTGTCATCCTCCCAGATGCCAGCGTGAGTAAGCGCGTCAAACAGAGCCTTGTTGTAGTTGTCGATGTCACGACGGCGTGCATCTGGCGGAAAGAGAAGGATCTCAACCGCAGCTGGTGACGATGATGGTTTAGGAAGGCAACGCAGCTGCTCAATAATCGCTGCGCAGGCCGCACTCTGATATGCCCTGCCTTTCTCACTGATAAGATGGCGGCCTTTTAACGGCCCCTTGTTAGGGGCTCGCCAGTAGGTGTTTACGCTCGGAGGGAACGGGAGCACCAGTTTCATAAAGTCACCCCCTGTTTTTTCAGCCATTCAACAGCGTTATCTCTGGCCTTGTCTCCACCGGATAAAAGGCCTCTAACGATTGATACTGGATCTGCATCCCATTCAGTTTTTACTACTGTAATTCCCCTGGCAGCGCCAGGAGCAGTGGAGATGTAACCTTTTTTCTTGAGCGCCTTTACATGCTCAGCAGCAGCATTCTGCGATGAGCAACCAATCAGTTCAGCAAGCTCTATCAACGTTGGTGGGAAGCCAACCTTTTCAATGTGAACTTTGATAGCTTCATACACTTCACTTTGACGCGGCGTTAATACCATCATGACTCGACTCCATAACGCCCGTTCAGGCGTCCGATTACGCTGTTGAACATCACCAGGCTTACGCCCATCGGTTTCACCTTCTCGTGGTATTCCTTCAGGATCGGAGGTACAGCCTCGTTCCAGCTTGGCTTAGGCTTTTTCTTCAGGGCTTTCTTAATGGCATCTGAGCATTGACGGGCAACGTCACGAACCGCGTTTTCCTGCTCTGTGGATAGTTTTTTCATGCAGCACGCTCTTGAGGTTTGCACATTGGAACGGCTACGGCCGGGATAAGCTCAACAGCTGGTGATACTGACTGATTCCCCCAGTGGTCCCAGCCAGGCGCACCGCAACGGCTGAATAGTTCGATACGCGGAACATCACCGTAAAGCTTCTCCAGACGGAAACGCGCCTCTGCTGGCTTTTGGCTGTGCTCACCAAGTGGGCTGTAGATAACCTGTTTGATGCTGGCGCACTTGCGTTCAAGTCCATTCCCTCTGGTGGCGATCAGCAGGTCTTCAGTATTGGCTCGGGTGTAGTTTCCGCCGTTCATGCGAGTCTGTACGTTCAGCAGGTCGAGAAAGTCGTAAAAGTCTTCTACTCCACCAGCCTGCAGAGCTTTGTTGATGTGTTGCTCTGCCAGCGGGTTGAACTTCACCCAGGTAAAGCCCTTCATGGTGCGGACCTTAAAGCCCCATGCTTCAGCCAGTTCAATAGCTTCTCGTGTGTGCGTGCCGGTGAACCACATAGCCAGAACAGCATCATCGGCAGCCAGGTCCCATACAGGAAGACGCTTCATGTCGATCAGCTTCATCGTGCCGTAGTGGTCTTCTGCTGCTCCGTTACTGGCTTTGTTGTCATAGAGCCAGGCAGGATCGGCATAAATCAGTGAGTATTTTCCTGTCATTGAATTACACCTCGAAAGCCAGTTGTGGCATGAATATGTCGCGGGCTTCGTCATAGTTTAGAGAACACGCAGAGTTGAAAGCCTCTATGCGCTCGACTAGGACAGATGCTCTGGTTTCTTTGCTTGCAGGCGCATAAGCAGACTTGTCCCACGCCTTGTTAATGCCGATATTCCTGGCAACATTGGTGCTGTCAGCAGACGATAACGGCACTTCCATAAAGAGGTCCTTATTCAGCATGCGAAGGCCATGCAGCTTGGTTATTGGATAGCCATTACCGTCGACAACATGGCGAATCATGTCTCGTAACTTAGCAGCGCAATCCTTTGGCCTCTTTGCGTCATACTCCCCCATTGAGCCAATGCACACGCGCGGAAACTCATGGCAAAGACGGATGAAGCGAGACTCTGGTTCGTTGAAGTGATAAACCGGTGCCCCGATGATTTTACCGTGTGGCCATTCCGCTATCAGTGCGTCGTTCTCTTCGCTTGTTCCTCCGATCACGTCAGGAATAACAGCAAAAGAAAAGCGCGGGTGATTCATCCATCGGCCTACAAATTCGTAATAGTCATTCCAGTTAACAACGCGCTTTTTTGTCCAGAAGCTAAATGCACCGTTATCCAGCGCGAATGATTGTGTTACTTCACTGGCAAGCTTAAGTTGCCCGGGGTTAGCGAAGCTGATGAACGCATGGCGACCTTTCCAGGCTTTCAGTGCGCAGGTATCAGGCGTGATTGGTCCTCCGTGGAAGTGAATCATCAGACGTTCCTCGCTCGACCAGCCAGACACCAGCCATCACCATATGGCTTGGCTCGCTGAACCATGCTCAGGCAGCGCTGGCGCTCATCCAGAATTTTTTCACGCATCTCTTCATTTTTTGAGCGGTTGAAGGCATCCATCAGAACTGTAGCGGCCCGCAGGAACAGACCCTTATCAGATAATTCCTTGGCCTTCTCCATCATCTCAACTACAGCAGGGTTTGGTGCGCTCTCCTGTTTTGGCTCAGGCATCACTTCAGCTTTTTCGACCGGGTAGCGCGGGACAATAGGCCCAATCGGACCAACCGGCGCTTTGGCGTAGTAGCGGAAGGTTGGGCGTTCGCCACGGCGTTCTGCTCGCCCCAACATTGCCAGTCGGCATACTGCACGCTGCACGCTGTGTAACTCATACTCAGGCAGTGCTGCGGCGATCTCCTTGTTCGTCAGCCCAGGATTTTTGGACACGAACAGCTGTATTGTTTTCAGAAAACTCATGAGTTCGCTCCTCTGAAACCTGCCGGGATTTTGCTGTAGTCGGTATTCTGGAAGCTGGATTTAAAGATCCCATCCTCTCGGGCCCACTCGCCGTTAACACGAGGAGGACGACCAGCCTTGGCCCAACTTCTGGCTGATTTCAGATAACCCTGGAACTTGGATGGCTGGAAAAGCGTTTGTGGGCGCAGGTAGGCCGACATTGTTAAATCGTCGCTCCACTTCGCGTTGCAGTAGTCCACCACCAGCGACAGCTCTTCAACGGTGAAGCCCTCCCCGATTCGGGCGCGAATGTTTTGCAGCGAGGTTGTTGAAACCTGATAACGCGAACTGGTCACATGGTTCAGATGGGTTAATACCTGTTTAGCCTGATCAGTGATCAACACATCACGGTCTGGTTGCGGTGCAACCGGACAAATAGGGTTTTTAATATCTGTAGTATTCTCTGTTGTATTCTCTGTAAGAACATCAGTGCAATTTGACCTGATGAGAGCGGTTCGTTTTGACCCGATGGAGCATTCCACTTTGACCTCTTCCATCGGTTCATTTTGACCTGATGGAAGAGTGCATTTTGAACTCTTCGATTTGGTCACTTTGACCTCATCTAAAAGCTCGCTTTCGTAGTTGATCGTGTAGTAGTTCGTCATGTCGCGCTGAGACTTGTTCAGCTGCTCAACTTTGAGCACGCCAAGGTTCTTCAGGCGGGTGAATGTGCGCTTCAGCGTAGACTCAGACCAGAACGGGAACTGCTCCAGCCACTGCTCGTTGGTGTTGTAAATCCAGCGCACGCCGTCACGCTCCAGTCCGGAGGTGGTTTCTTTAAGCCAGTAGTTAACCTGCTGCAACGCAATGGCCTCGTTCAGGCCAATGCTGTACGCAAGGTCAGGATTTATCACTATCGGCCGGGATGGCATCAACAGGCTCATGATCGTCCTTTAACTCTGTAAATTTACGCTGGAATTGGTCAAGAGGGCTGAAGCACTCATGATCGTACCCTTCGCGAAGGTATATAACGCGTCGAGTCTGTGGCTCCCATCTGATGACGTGAACAGGTATTCCCCTGTGGTCTTTGAATCGCCGGTTAAGTTCTCGCATAACGATCTCCCTTTACGACGCCAAACACCCACAATTGCCATCGCCCTGCTGTGGTTACATGCAACCCAGCGGCCTGATACCATGCGCTCATACCGAAACGACGAGGTTCCAACAACGGGAATACCACGGAGTTGCGGGAGACGGTTGTTTACCGTTACACTGTTCATGCGTTAGTTTCTCCACTGATACGACACGCCAAGGGGCCCGGAGCTGCACACTCGCGGGCCTCACCCATTTCTGGAAGGCAATAAACACGGGAAATAAGGTTCAGGAACGTCATGAGGGTGACCCTGAACTCATACGCAATGTCGTTAAGACTTTGCCACTCGCTCCGGTCAACTACTCCATCTTCAATGTAATGACGATAAGCATTGACCAGCTCACCAAGTCGGCCCACCAGCTCGGCCAGTTTCAAGCCAATCTCTTCATTTTCATCATCTGGCACTGCGCCAGGGACATGAATTCCGTTATCAGTTTCACGAGAGAAAGCATCAGCGATGTAACTCACACCAGCAGCGCTCTGAAGCACCATTGCCCAGCCCATTGGGAAGATCTGGTCGCCACCAGCACGAAGGCGGTTAAAGAGTGAATTCTGGGTTTCGTCCAGAATCTCCGCCGCTTCAGCGTACCCGCCAGGCAACGCAGCAATCGTCTTTCTGATTGCTGCCACCAGCCAGGCTGGCTGCTTCTCAACTTTCCATTCAGGTTCTATACCCACGGTCATCTCCTCTTTTCTGTGGTTTCTATCAAACTGCTGAATCTGTAGGCTTTTGGGGACGACTAATCGCCTTGATCAATTCCTTTGAGAATTTACCCTCGGAGGCTAAAGCGATTTTTTCCGCATAGTTAGTCTCGCCAGTAAAATCTGTACGAGGCAGACATCCTTTTTTCATCCACTTGTAGATTGAACGAGCACTACATCCGCAAGCAGAAGAGATGGTAATGACACCAATCTCCTTAATTGCTTCGGTAAGAGTTGGGAGTTTTTCCTCTTGCATATGAACCTCACTTTATGAACTTAAAGTACATATTATGACGGAACTGATAGTTCACGCAAGCACGCCTATTATTGAACTCATGGTTCAGGAAGAAAGAGCGCGACAAGACTTCTCCAAAAGGCTAGCGCTGGCCTGTGAAAAAGCTGGTTTTCAGACTCATGGCCGACAGGCAGAAATTGCCAAGAAAATGAAGCTAACACCTAAAGCTGTGAGTAAATGGTTTAACGGGGAAGCAATACCAAGGCGTGGAAAGTTGCAGGATCTGGCAGCTCTTCTTGGCACGTCTGCAACTTACCTGCTAGGTGATTCTTCTGAGGACGGAATTATCAAAAGACAAGCCAACATGAGCAGCGATGTTTACCGTGTAGAAGTTCTGGATCTTTCTGTCAGCGCAGGTCCCGGAAATTACATGCTTTCGGACTATGTTGAGGTGCTTTATGCCATCGAGTTCACCACCGAACACGCCCGCTCTCTCTTTGGTAATCGTCCGCAGCAAGACGTCAAGGTGATGACGGTAAGCGGGGACAGCATGGCCCCAACGCTAGTGTCAGGGGATAGGTTGTTCGTGGATATCTCGGTGCGACATTTCCAGACTGACGGAGTTTACTCTTTCGTTTACGGTAGGACTTTCCACGTTAAGCGTCTTCAGATGCAAGGTGACAAATTAGCCGTTCTGTCCGATAACCCAGCTTATGAGAAGTGGTACATCAACGAAGGAAACCATGATCAGTTCTATGTCATGGGTAAGGCGTTGATTCACGAATCCATAAAATACAACCGATTGTAAAGGACGAAGTACATAGGATGCGAATATGAGCAAAAGTGATCACCCAAAAATAGCATTCGCCTACCCTACTTTTATTAGACCAGGAATGATTGCTTCCGGGCCTTTCATCCCAGATATAGGATGGATGATAAGTGATTTCCCTGGGAAGTTATCGTTTTATGTCTCGGCAGGATTGGTATTAAATAGCAATCGAGCTTATAGCTTCGATGTGGATGTTTTGTATGAAGATAAATCTTTGATACCAGAGAAAGCTCCGGCTGTTGACTCACAACTAACAGGAACAGCTGTTTCAGCTCGAGATGATTTTATAGCGCTTTCGACAACATTTTTATCCAACATTTCAATACCTTCAGAAGGGTTATATACAGTCAGAGTTCTGTTACATACTGGGCATGTTGAATCTGAAAATAGATTGCTGATTGACAGCCATGATTGCCATTTTGTGATCGCCAAAAACTGGCTCACCAATGAAATGAAAAAGATGGAGCATAATTGATGGTACAGCCAGTAAACATAAGAACCGGTGAGCCCATTGAAGATCATGAAGTATTGCCCCATACTGGTGAATATGGTGGTGGCAATGGCGGAGGTGATGGTATGTTGCAACGCATAAAGACTTTAGAAGACAAAGTAGCAACTATGGCAACTGATATCGCCGTGATTAAATCTAACTACGCCACAAAAGAAGATACCTCGGCGGTAAAGGTTGAGGTTGCAAATGCAAAGTCTGAACTGCACAGCGCCTTAAGAACACAAGCGTTAACAATTATAGGTTCTATGCTGGCTATAGTAAGTGTTGCTTCTGGCTTAATAATCAAGTTCTTATCTGCATGACCCAACCATTGAGTTGGGTTTTTTGTGCCTATTCACAGCCTTGCTACCTCCCGTCACTATCTCAGTAGCATCTCTTTTAACTCCTTTGCTAATCACGTTGCCTGTCTCTCTGCGATAGTGTTCCAACTTCTCGATGATAGCTTCCTGCGTCACCGGTTGATCTGATAGCGATAAATCCATAACCGCCCTGCCTATAGCATGAACAATCATGCTCACCCTTTCATCGTCCAAATCCCTGAGCCCTCACCTTTGTTATGTTTTATTGATCATACCACCGACATTTAAAAACACTATATTTCAATGCGTTATGTAGTAAACTACAGAAATGTACTTTTGGTGCTTTACTTTATTGAACTATTGGTACATATTAAATCCATCAGCAACAAACATTGTAGGTATTAGGAATGAAGATAGAGTTGGTTGTTAACGGGAAAATTACTGCCGAGTGCAGCGATGAATCGCAGTTTCTGGCGTTCAATGCGGCCGTTTTTAGCGCTCTTTCGGACATGCAACATACCCTTCAGGCCGAACGAAGGGCTCGATCAAAATCAAAATTGTCGACCTTCAACGAGAAGTTTTTTAAAACGGATCCCACGGGTCGCAATTGAGCGAATCCAGAAGCTTAATGGTCTGATAGGTGATGGCTTCCTGTTTAACAGTGTTTTCTGGGCTTGAAAGTTGATCGCGCAATAATTGTATTTGGTTATGCAGGTCATCTGATAGTGGGCCCTCGTTAGCACATATTGCAGCTGAAATGGTCTTAATCGCAGCTTCAATAGCAGTGAGTCTTAACTCAATAATATCGTTATTCATAGGTTTATCTTCTTGGCTGTGTGAGAACTCCAAGAATACCACTGAGCCTGATGTGGTGAAAAGACAGGCAGCAGTTGCAGTACGGCATATGGCACATGTGCCGCAGAGGTCCGGGGATTCCTTGCAAGACATATCCAGATCCAGCGGGTAGCCGGAATGTGCAAGCCAGTTGTGTACGACAGCCAGAGACGTTTCACCAGCGTGGCGATCAGGTGTGACACCTCGGAAGAGACGAGGCCATAACAGGATTGAGCATTGTATTTCGGCTGATTGGTCTAATCGCACCATTCAACGCCAAGATAGAAAAGAATGCAGTGCTCCTTCCGTTGTGGTGAATGGCGGGGCTGACCGTCAAACGGTTGAGAAAAGATAAGCAGGCGAAACGTTCTAAGCGAGCATATGGATTGATCGAACGCGGATGGAACGGGCGGTTACGATATTGAAACACCGCGCCACTGAGCTGGAGTTCAGCACCAGCCACCACAAACGAATCACGTTAGGAGCGTGGTAAACCGTAGTAGCTGTACCAGATGCTGTGTGTAGTCTTGGCGGTCGGCAGTTTTGAATGTCCTTAATGTCGACCGCCCCTTTTACACAACTGAAAGCGCGTTCAGCGTTCAACTTGAGAGGCCGTAGTCGTTAAATCAACTCAGGAGAACGCGCTCTCAATTGTGGAGAAGCTAACTGGCGGTGGCAGCCGCCCGTTTCACTAAGTGCCCTGATTGGGTGCTTACTAAAACGAAACCCCTCTATTTTTTTGTCGCCAACCGGCGAGGGATTCGTGCAACCAAAATTCAGCGCTGTGCAGAGCGCTCATAACACGGAGAAACTATACATGGCGAACACACAGAACGTCACCGAGTTACAACCACGTATGACCAGAGAGCAGCTTATTGACGCAGCTCGCAAGGCCGCACCTCTCCTTCCTGTCGCTTATGGTTGGATGGTTAACGAACTGGCTACGCGTCTTGATGTTACCAGCGTCGCGCTTTGTGAAGCGATGGCGCAGCGGAAGGAACTGGCCGAGCAAAACGCCATCCTGCGTGAAGATGTCGCCAGTTGGGCCAAGGAGTGTGACCGCCTTGAAGAGCGTCGCACAAAGACGCCTACGAATGTTCACTCATTGGAAGCGCAGCGCGAATTACGTGAGCTGCCACCTGTCGTATTTTCCCAGGCTAACGAGGTAGCGCT
>CATOUR010000373.1:0-24084 GCA_951848785.1 Callosobruchus maculatus
GTCATGAGGTTCCAGTTGGGCAAATCCGAATCTGGAACCTAGCATTATCCAGTACTGGACAGGAGCAAAGAATATGCTCCTCTGTTTCGTCCTCCACGTAGCAGAAGCGACAGTCTCAAGTTTGTTCAAGACCCAACTTCTGCATATGGTACCTTAGACGACCATGTCCCGTCAGCAGACCGACCAGAATGCGGAGGTCGTACCTATTGCATTCCATGACCCTCGGGGGGGGGGGGGGGTGGGGGGGGCTGACTAGAGGGGTATCTTATAAACACCTTCGAGTGCAGTAGCCCCTGATGTATCTCGCCAGTTCAGGAGTGCTTTCCTCTCTGCCCAGTCCGAGATGGTCTTTTTTGCGGTGCTTTTTGCAATGCCCGCGAATGGTTCTGGTCCTATGAACACAGATTCAGTTCCTCCTTTTGCTAGCGCATCGGCCAATAGTTTTGGCATATGTTCTCTCACTCCAGCCAAAGTTATACAGTTGGAGGAGCCAGGATTTCGCCAGTGGTCTTAGGTGTTCTACAAAATCGTGGACTATATCATCTAGACCAGGTTTTAATGAATTATTGGCCAATTCTAACCCTCCCAGAGTAAAATAAGATTCTTCTTGACCGTTCGCTAATGCTTGGGTTCTTTTGTAAGTAGTGGTCATCTTAATGTTTTGGTCTGGCTTTCCGTTCAAGAGAAGTTGGTGTGCAACTTAGGTAGCTGTTACCTTAACGTATTTACGACTTGCTGGGTCGTTGGAAAGTTTTTTATGAGGCACCAAGCTTTCGTGTTCCTCCAAGTCTCCCTTCTCTCCTTTCTTAAGGCTTCTAGCAGTTTGTTGCCAAGGTGAGTAGTTTAACTTTGGTAGGTAGGATTCTTCTGTGCAACCCCCGTATCGCTAGATGAATAAAACAAAACCAGTCCAAGTAGAAAATGTAATATCTGAATAATGCTTGTAATACGTTATTGAAAGCCGCAAAGCAGCTCACACTGAATGAATTATATATTATGCAACGGATGCAGTCTCTGTTTTAGAAATTGGATGCTGCTAGTAGGACAGCAGCCGTTTGTTTTGGCTGTCTGATTTGCCATACGCAGCAAAACGAATATACAGTGTGTTTCAAAATTAAGATATTCCAGAATACTTTGATCATAAAGTTTAAGATCTGGAACACTGAATAGTTATTCCACTTGTAAAAAAAACGGCGAGGTTTCTTTGCCATTTCATCCAGCACTTCATCGGATTTATGCAGAGGAAAAAAATTAACCCCCCTCCCCCTACCTTGGAACGGCAACCCCCAGAGGTCGCAATTGAATTCTCTCATTTGAACCTTTTTACGATAGCACTTACCAAAACGACGAAAATATTGTCGCGAAGCAGAGATTTCAACCCCCCCCCCACCCCTTGAGCGGCAACCCCCCAAGGCCGCAAACCTAGGTGTACATTCAGAGGACCAATGTCTACCATTCCACCAAATTTCATTTCTTTCCGATCTTTCGATTGGTTAATATCCGTAGTAGGTATAACGATGTGTTCTTAAATGTCGTATTTTTCAAACCCAAATAATTTGTTTAGGCTACTGCAAATAACAGAGATATGAGAAATGTTATTTTCTTAGGAACAAAAGTATTACAGAACTTTTTGATAGCGTTTTTTCGACTTAATACGCGATAAAATTCTGATTTTAGTAAAAATCACAAACCACCCCCTAACTTTGGAGCACTATAGAATGGAAACCATTAATCTCACACGACAAAGTTGTGTGTCCCCATATGTTATTTGAATTTTTTTTCGATAGCACTTACCACACTGGCGCTAGTTATCGAAAAGCGCCATGAAACATTTAGATACAAGGTACTACTGCTTTTTTTCTGGAGAATTTTACAATCTTGCGTTTAACAGAATTTCAAAATAATTTATCGTCTGCATACCATCTGTTAATACCATCAAGAGTTGATTGCATCCTGATACAGTCACCAATTGAACAAATCTCTAAGTATATTTTTAGATCATCCGCATAAAATATTCCGTTTACATCAAATTTCCCACTTAAACCATTAATGAATATAATAAATAACAATGGTCTCAAATTGGACCCCTGTGGGCCTCCTGATGTTGCAAAATATATCGAGGATGAGTATCCACTATGAAATACAGATTGAGCTCTGTCATTTAAGTATGATGTAAAAAAGGCTATCATGTTTTGAGCAAAGCCAAAATGTAACCATTTTTTTTCAGTAGTATACCAAAGTCAACTCTGTCAAAGGCTTTTGCAAAGTCAGTATATATCATATTAACTTGACCACCAGAATCAAGGATAGTGGATATGTACTGACTAAATAATACCAGATTTGTTCCTGTTGAACATCTATGGACAAAACCATATTGAAACTGCACAATTTGACTTTGAATAACTGGATATGTACGATTGTAAAAAAGAATTTCAAATAATTTCGAGAAATTTGAAAGGATTGTAATAGCACGATAATTGCAAACATCAGATTTGTCACCAGTTTTCAATATTGGTACAATTTTCTATAATTTCCACCTAGAGGGAATTTCTGTATGTTTCTGGCTAGATTAAATACTAAACACAAATAACAAATAAACAATAAGCGAGAAGATATCATTCTTCTAGAGGTTTTTTGATAAAGTTCATCGTCTTAATCCGCGATGAAATTTTTATTTTAGTGACAATCACAAACCAACCCCTAACTCTGACGCACAACTATTGGTCGCACACGAGAAATGTAAAGACCAAAATTATGTAGAATTTTGTTCCCTCCATAAATCATTTGAAGCATTATTTTATATCACTTACCAAAACAACGTTATTTTTCGAAAATTGTCGCGGAGCAGAGATTTCACCCCTACAACCCATAAGCGGAGACCTCCCGAGGTCGCAAACTTAGATGTAGGTTCAAGGGAACAATGTCTACCATCACACCAAATTTCATTTCGTTCCGACCTTTTGCTGTCAAAAAACCCCTACCACCTGGACTGTGATGTATCATCAACAAAAAGCGTAACAAACTATTGTTCGACCAGGCAGAGAATGCCCACAGTCGGGCAAGCCACCATTTAGCTGACGACAGCCTATGGCTTTGTCGAAACTAGCAGATTCAGATTATCTCAAATGCTTTTCGACCATTTCCTTGTTTCGAAATATTTATACTGTTGTTCTTTAATAACTATATATTTTAATTGAAAATGAAAATGTATTATACAGCAGTACATGTTATGAAAATACGTGATGTAGAGTATTTTTGTCATTATTCAGTAAAATTATAGGAAGATAGTGAAAATAGCAGATCCTGAACTATACTTCAAGCGGAACATCTGACAACAGCTTTATTTTTCTCCGCATTCTTTAGCCTCGCATTCTTTCTCTTGCCAAACAATAATCACAAAGCTCATGATAGCCATAAGTTAAATGAATACCGAACAAAAATTGTTTAGTGGAAATTAATAGATGAACAGATGTTAAGCTTGAGATAAATTATTCAAAAAGCCAGAGAGCATTATTTTCCAGTTTTTATCTCCGTGTGGACTATTCTAAGGCGTTTGATAACGTAAAGTGGCCTAAACTGTGGGAAATCCTTATCTCTGTGGGAGTTCCTTATCATATAGTGTTTCCCATACAGCAACTCTACGAGTCTAATTCTGCTCGTGTAAGAATTGATGGTAACCTGTCTGAACAAACTGCAACCAGAAAAGGAGTTCGTCAGGGATGTGTCTTATCTCCGATGTTATTTAACATTTGCTCTGAATTTGTGATGAGACGGGTATTAGACAACTGGAATAGCGGTATAGCTATTGGCGGAAGCTAAATATCCAACTTAAGATTTGCTGACGATGCAACCCTTAATGCTGCTTCTCAGGAAGGACTAGTAGCTCTATTAAACATCTTAGAACAACAAGGTGCAGTGTATGGTCTTGGTCTTAACTACAATAAGACCAAGGTTATGATCATAGATAGAGAGCATGATAATCATCGAGAAATAAAATCAATAGGCCGTTGTGAAGTAGTTCAAAGTTTTGTGTACCTTGGTTCTTTGATCGATAATTCGGGCAGCTGTGAAACTGAGATTCGACGACGCATTTAACAGGCACGTGTGGCCATAGCAAAGCTTACTAAAATATGGCGTGACCATAACATCACTAAAGCTACAAAAATGTCGCTGGTTCAGTCTCTTCTGTTCTCCATATTTTTGTATGCTTGGAAACTTGGACTGTTAAAAAGGCAGATCGAACTCGCATCGATGCTTTTGAAATGTGGATGTGGAGGACAATGCTGAGAGTTCCTCATACTGCCCATCGAACTAACGTTTCCATACTGGATGAGCCCGGTAATCCAAAGAGACTATCCTCCATTGTGTCGACGAGAATGCTTACATCCTTCGGACATATACACAGAAGCGATAATATGGAGAAACTTGTAGTTCAGGGTCATGCCCCGAGTGAGCGGCGCCGTGGCCGTCCCCCTACACGCTGGGTGGATACGACGAAACAGTTGCTGGATACGAGTATCAAGAGCGCCACTGAACTGACAGTAAATCGCGAACGATGGCGAGCTACAGTTCTCAAAATTATTGTAAATGTTCGTGTCGGCAATACCACAGTATATCCAATTATACAGTAGCGCAACTCCCTAGAAATCATGCAGACAATTTATTTGTCTCCAAAAAAACTGGCCTCTCATAACCCCACGTCGGCTCCTCAGCACGAGCCGCGAGTATTGCCGTTTACGTTTTGAACACAGGGTTGGCTTAGCAATAATCGAGTGAAGAAGCATAATTATTGTGTTGCAATAAGTTTAATGGACGCGATATGTCTCGTAAATAGAGTAAATTTTGAGAGCAGTGTGGTAATGTGATATTCTTCATCGAGGTTAGGCAGATATCTTTGGAATTCTAAATTACAATTTGTAAGTTATATCATTGATTAACACATAAATACTTTAATCAATGGTTATATCCATGCATTCGCAACTATTGTACGTGAAAATGTTTTGTACTGATTCTTCTAATTCATCATGGATTCTTTGCATATAAATGGGGTGTAGACATTTTCTTAGAAGCAAAACAAGAAATAGTCGGTGTATGAAAGAAAATTGTTAACTCAGAGAAAATAGGTGGCTTTACTGTTTGTAAGTAAATTACAAAAATGCGAGATTTATTCAACTTTATTTTATCTTATCTTACTTAACCTTAAACATTTAAATAAATATAAAAACTTTATAATATCTTATATAATTCAAATATGGGTACATGTAACGACGTAACGTTCAAAATAACATTTATGTCTAGTTATCCCACAACCTTTAAATTTATCTTCATCAATCATCATAGAAAAACGTTTAAGGTACGAAAACGTGGTACATATGTTTATAACAACGATAAAATATACTAAACTGGTCGTTATTCATAAAAAAATTGCAAAACTGTTTTCTATCTAGTTTACCAAGAGTACCCTTCCTTCTCTATTTGTATATTACATATGAATAGGCATATTGAAGAAAAGAATCCATGTTTATAGAGGAAAATGATGTATTTTTGAATCTAGCATGTTGATTCTATTTATTGTGAACTTTCTACTTGAGCATCCATTAAAATGGGCTTTATTTCCTGCTTAAAATTTTATAATGTTGGAATGCATGCATAATCACATTCATTCTATTATATGTCGTGAAAGATTTTTTGAACGTTGTGGTGCTGTGAGGAAACAGTGAGAAATTATTATTCTGACTTTAGGCTCATAATTAAAGAACGACTTTGCGTAACGTCTAACTCTTCTAAAAACTGAAAAAAAAAACACACAGCTACCCTAATACCCGACAAACTTTGTTAGAGGCAAATGGAGCTATGCTATCACACTTTAATATTATTAGGTAATAAAGGAGCATATTAAACATTGGAGGAATCGCATACCTGGCAGCATCTTGAGGAAGCTTAAAAAACTATAGTCACAGTTTTTGGAATTGTTAATACAGCCTACAGCGGTGCAACATTTGACTCCACGCGTCCCGATATCCATACCAGCGTATCACCAAATTCCTTAATCCGGTTCTGCCAAGACACTACTTTCACTCTCATAGACTGAACACCACTCAGGCTATCGTCGTGCTAAACATCCTGCGAACGATGCGCGGGATGCTATGCGCGAACCACCAAAATTCTGGAGAGTTGCGCTACTGTATAATTGGATATACTGTGGCCAACGACTTAATACATTTTACGTGTTCACAACATGTCTGTTAAGACATTGTGACTATGATGATGATATAGAGTATTTTTATCATCGTTCAGTAACATTATAGGGTGAACTATATTTCAAGCGGAACATCTGACAACAGCGTTATTTTTCTCCGCATTCTTTTGCCTCCAAACAATAATCACTAAGCTCATGACGATGTATAGCCATAAGATGAATGAATACCGGAAAAATATTTGTTTAATTGGAAATTAAAAGTTACATTACACTGCCCGGTTTGATTATAAGTTGTAATGGGTAACCCAAACGGTTGCGTAAGTGCGTTACACTTCGGTATAATAGTCGATCGACCGACCAATTTTCTCTGCCTGTCAACAGACGCCTTGGACAGGACAGAAAAACAATCGACACACATGTGTGTGTACTCTTAACGTCCATTTTGTTTGTTACAAAACCACAGTATATCCAATTATACAGTAGCGCAACTCCCTAGAAATAATGCAGACAATTTGTCTCCGAAAAACAGGCCTCTCATAACCCCACGTCGGCTCCTCAGCACGAGCCGCGAGTATTGCCGTTTACGTTTTGAGCACAGAGCCGGCTTCGCAATAATCGAGTGAAGAAGCGTAATTATTGTACTGCAATAGTTTAATCGACGCGATATGTCTCGTAAACAGAGTAAATTTTGAGAGCAGTGTGGTAATGTGATATTCTTTATCGAGGTTAGGCAGTTGTCTTTGGAATTCTGAATTACAATTTGCAAGTTATGTCCATGCATTCGCATTTATTGTACGTGAAGGTGTTTTGTACTGATGCATCTAATTCATCGTGGATTCTTTTGATATAATTGGGGTGTGAATATTTTTTTAGAAGCAAAACAAGAATAAGTCGGTGTATGACAGTAAATTGTTAACTCCGAGAAAATAGGTGGCTTTATTGTTTGTAAGTAAATTATTAAAATGCGAGATTTATTCCACTTTATTTTATCTTATCTTACTTAACCTTAAACATTTAAATAAATACAAAAACTTTATAATATCTTATATGATTCAAATATGGGTATGTGTAACGACGTAGCCTCCAAAATAACATCTATGTCTAGTTATCCCAAAACCTTTAAATTTATCTTCATCAATCATCATAGAAAAACGTTTAAGGTACGAAAACGTGGCAAACATTGAAGAAAAGAATCCATGTTTATAGAGGAAAATGATATATTTTTGAAACTAAGCATGTTAATCCTTTTTAATGTGAACTTTCTATTTGAGCATCCATTAAAAATGGACTTCACTTCCTGCTTAAAATTTTATATTGTTTGAATGCATAATCACATTCATTTTATTATATGTCGTGAAAGATCTTTTGAACGTTGTGGTGCTTCGAGGTAACAGTGAGAAATTATTATTCTGACTTTAGGCTCATAATTAAAGAACGACTTTCCATAACGTCGAACTCTTCTAAAAACTGAAAAAAAAACACACATCTACCCTAATACCCGACAGACTTTGTTATATAGAGACAGATGGAGCTATGCTATCACACTTTAATATTATTAGATAATAAAGAAGCCTATTAAACATTGGAGGAATCGCTTACCTAGCAGCATCTTGAGGAAACTTAAAAAAACTATAGTCACAGTTTTTGGAATTGTTAATACAGCCTACAGCGGCGCAACATTTGACTCCACGCGTCCCTATATCCATATCAGCGTATTACCAGATTCCATAATCCGGTTCTGTGAAAGACACTACCTTCACTCTCATAGACTGAACACGACTCAGGCGATCGCCATGCTAAACATCCTCCAAACGATGCGCGGGATGCTATGCGCGAACCACCAAAATTCTAGAGAGTTGCGCTACTGTATAATTGGATATACTGTGACAAAACCTTTGGTACGTTTCGCGGCGGTAAGTTTCCCAATGCACGTCGACAAAAACCGAACTATTTTGCGTTTTTTTGCCGGATTTAATCGATTATAGTCGGTCGGTACGGCAGCCAATCGGGCTGTTATTCATACCGACGTCGAGAGACCTCAATAAACCAGAGATTATCCTTTTGGATTTATGTAATCGCCGATCGAATCGATCGAGGATGATCTAAGAGCGATTAGTTGTAGCGGGTGATGTTTTATTTCAAAAGGTCTGTTTAGAATTTATTTTATAAGATTTGATTCAATTTCTTCAACTATATTGATATTCTAGTTTCATACAGCATGTGATTCCGTTTGATTCTGGACTCAGCTTACTGTCTTCACGCAACTCTGTACAGGGTGGTCTGTCAAGGATGGACGCTGGCAATATCTCGGTAATCATTAGTCATATAATTTCGAGCAAAAAATATTGTTAGGTAAATCCGCTAAGAGAAATCGCTGGAAATTAATTTCATTTTCCGCAAGGGGCTGCTAGCAAGGGCGCCGCCAGAAAATTGTACAGGGGGGGCGACTTACTTAAATTCAGTGCTCCCAGGCGTAGGGATGTGGCGACCCCATCGCCCAGAGGTGACGGTACACCTTGCACCGACGACGGTGCATCATGTACTATTATCTCTGCAATCAGCCACAGGGGGGAGAAGTGGAGTCACTTAGCTTCGCCCGCGGTGCAATCACCCCCACATCGGAATATTTCCGGGAAACTAGAAATAGGTTCCCGCAAATAGGCGGCGCCAAATGGCCTCATGGTTCATGTTCCGTCGCTGGGCCGATGTTCCCGGTTTCTCATAAGTGACAAATTGGATCAATTAGAAGTAAAAAATGCTCAATGGCTCTTCCAGGATCAAAAGATTCCGGAGGTAAAATACCTGGCCGTTCGGATCTCCGGGTGCCAGGTGGTCCGGGGGGAACATTAAGCGAAGTTTGTTTAAAGAATTGTGCTGCCACTCCTCGTCAGGCTAACAACAGAAGCCGTCCTTCGCAGCAACTTCGCACTGACGACAGGCCCGAAGGCCAGAGAAACTTTTTCAGGGCCGACTTTACAAATATACGAGGACTTGCCTCCAACATAAACTCTGTCCATCAACACCTTCAGGCAGAGAAGCCACACATTCTGGCTCTTACGAAAACACAAGTCGGCTCTTCAACAATGGATAACTGCTTCAGATATCCCGGATATGACTTATACACCCGATTTAGACGTAGGTTTGGCGTATGCGTGTACGTTAAATCTGGGCTTTCTTGTCATCGAGAAGAAGAGCTCGAACTGGAAGGATTTGACATCATATGGCTCAAAATATCCTTCCAAAATCACTCCAAGTTTATATGCTGCATTTATAGGCCACCGAGTAATAACAACTGCAAAGAGCTCTTCGAGAAGCTTTCAGCCACTGTGGACGCGCTGCAATCAGATCACCCTCATTCAGAGATAGTCTTTCTGGGTGACTTCAACGTTCACAACTCCTACTGGATCAAACACTCAAACAAAACGGACGACGAGGGACGTGAAGCTGAAGTCTTTGCTATTAGCTGCGGCTTGGAGCAGATAGTCAAAGAACCAACAAGGATCCCCAGCCGCCACGGAGATTTTGCTAGTCTGTTGGACCTATATCTAACAACTACTCCAACAATCTACACAGTGAAAGTATCTGCTCCACTGGGATCGTCTGACCATAACACCGTCTCAACGCTGTGCAGAATGCATTCTCCAGATCTCCACCATGCAAAGCCTCGCCGGGTCTGGCATTACGGATCAGCAAAGTGGGACGACCTAAGAGAATACTACCAGTTCTTTCCCTGGAACGACGTCTGCTTCAAGTCACGAGACCCATCAGCTTGCGCCCAAGAAATAACAGAGGTATTAATATCTGGCATGGAAGCCTATATTCCTCATGTCGTCAAGCATCCCTCCAAAAACAAGCCATGGTTCAATCAGCGCTGTAGAGATGCAGTTTCCTCTAAAAACCACCATTACAAAGAATGGAGGAAAAATCCAAATGCCGAGAACCACCGCAGTTTTATCGACGCCAGAAATCACTGCAAACGCGTGATTGACAGCAGCAAGGAGGAACACAACCAAAAAATCAAGAACAAGCTCCTCTCATGTCCTAGTTCGTCCAGAACATTCTAGTCTGTAGCTAAGGCTGTTAGTCAGAACTTTTCCTATTCGTCAATACCACCCTTGACCAGAGAGGACAAGTCCATCGCTTCTGCTCCTAAAGAAAAAGCAGACATCTTGGGGAAGCTCTTCGCAGCCAACTCTACTGTAGACTTTCAAGGAAGTACTCCGACCACCACCATAAGCGTGAACTCGAGAATGGCAGAGGTCAAATTTCAACATCGAGATGTAAAAAGCATCCTCCAAAAACTGAACACCAATAAAGCTACTGGTCCTGACCAAATTCCAGCCATTGTCCTTAAACGCTGTGCCGCTGAGCTTGCACCTATTCTTTGCAAGCTCTTCAAACTTTCGTATCAACGAGGCGTGTTTCCCGATTCGTGGAAGATTGGCTGCGTGCAACCTATCCCTAAGAAAGGCAAAAAAACTGATCCCACCAACTATAGACCTGTGGCTCTTCTCAGCATCATGTCTAAGGTTATGGAGACTGTCATTAACACACAGCTCCTGAAATACCTGGACAACAATGACATCATAAATGATCGCCAGTATGGCTTCCGCAAGCACAGGTCTACAGGTGACCTCCTTGCATACGTCACTCACTTGTGGAACAGAGCAATAGACAAACATGGCGAATCCCGTGTTGTTGCACTTGACATATCGAAAGCTTTCGACAGAGTGTGGCATGACGGACTTCTGGTCAAGCTTGCTGCTTATGGACTACCACCTGGCCTGTGCAAGTGGCTGAACAGCTTTTTGAACGACCGATCTCTGTTTGTTGTAGTCGAGGGCTGTTCATCAGACGTATTTTCAATAAACGCCGGTGTTCCTCAGGGATCTGTCCTATCCCCTACACTGTTTCTGCTGTACATCAACGAGCTGCTGGAAATAACATCCAATCCAATCTACAGCTTCGCAGATGACAGTACATTAGTGTCATGCATGGAACCAGGCAAGCCACTATCATCCCAGGAGACGGTACGTCGGCGTCAGCAGCATGCCTCACAGATCAACGCAGATATCAAAAAAATTGTCGAGTGGGGATTAGCAAATAAAGTACAGTTTAACGTACAAAAAACTCAGGCAACAACACTGTCAAAGAAGTCTCACGATGGCTTACCAACCGTGGAAATGGAGGGTCACCCCATAGTCGAATCACCTTTCGTCAAGCTCTTGGGAATCAACATCAACAATAACATGTCCTGGCACGACCACGTGGTCAGTATTGCTAAAACGGCATCCCAGAAGCTTGGAGTCTTGTTCCGCTCTAGGAAGTTGTATACACCAGAGCAACTGCTGCTGCTCTACAAGGCACAGATCCGACCATCGCTGGAGTATTGCTCCCATGTGTGGGGATGCGCTCCGAAACACTCTCTAAAGCTTCTGGACACTATCCAGAAAAGAGCCATTAGATTAATCGATACGCCTAACCTCACAAAGGACCTCCACAGCCTGGAACATCGAAGGAGGGTGGCTGACCTATGTCTGTTTTACAGATTCTATCACGGAAGATGTTCGAGTGAGCTCTCCCAGATAATAGCACCAAAGGCCGTCCGAACCAGGAATACTAGAGAAGCTCTGCGAGCTCATCCTTACCAGGTCGAGGTCCTTACTCCCCGAACCAGTCTCCTCCAGCATTCCTTCTTTTGGAGAACTTCGACGCTGTGGAATCAGCTGCCGGGGAATTTGTTTCCCGACGGCTACAACCTGCAGCGTTTCAAATCTAATGTGAACAGACATTTGTCCTCTCGCAGCGCTTCTTCAGCGCCATAGGCTTTCAGCCTTTGCGGGAGGCCGACCATAAAAAAAAAAAAAATAAGGGACAGAGGGGAAAACTTGATTTTTGGTTATACAAGCTTCTTATCTTCGCTGCCACGGCCCCCTGGACCCCTCTGCTGGCGCCCATGGCTGCTAGGGGGCGTAACTGTCACGTTCAATCGGAAAAACAGCATTTTTCAAAAAATATGCATATAAAGGTATTTGACATCACAACAACTATTACGCATTATTATTACGAAAATTTTAAATCCCATGCTTATATCTCCCTTAACATATACTACTCGCAAGTGAAATCCGGACGCCTAGAAAAAAAATGAAGTCAAGTTGATTGACTCAGTACTTCCCACACATTACGCTGATACCAGTTTATTATTTTCCCATAGCATGAAGCTTTAGTCTAAGATCCCTTGCAACCAAATAATCGCCAGAACCCCCTCCCCCTAAAATTGTCTTATGCCGCTAGGTCTTTCCTTCACAGGTCAATGGACAGCCTATTATCGATACTAAAAACTTCTCAGTTTTACAACCCCCCACCCCCCAACCACCTCACTTTCACCCCAACCCAAAAAACTGGTAGGAAATGATCAGGAACCCCTAAAACATCTAAAAACCGACTTTGAGTTGCTTTCATACTTGTCGCGTTCTTTGATTATTGCTACGCTGCCACTGACAAGATTTTTAACAAACATACGCGTTTTCTATTCTCACCACGGTAACAATATACTGTGTCAAAATTTCATTAGAATCAATTTAATAGTGTCCACGTTACAAAATACAAAACGATTTAAACCAATAAATTCTCGTATAGTATACAGAAAAACTGTCACTGCGAGGTCACAGCTGATCAATGTTTGGAGGCTGAAGTGTCAAAAATGATGGCTTTGAGCACGCCATGCTGAAGTGGGCTCTATGTTCAGTTGTTACTCTGAGCATCTGGCCTATTTTCCTTACGTGTACAAAAAAAACTCAACAATGTGTTGTTTTTTAGGAGAACGCCAAGTCCGTGAGCGCCTACTTGCCAAAGGGCGTTTGGTACGACTTTTACACCAGATCGTCGATCGTAAGTGCTGGCAGCATGTACAATCTGTCAGCCCCGTTGGACAGGATCCCGTTGATGATAAAGGGGGGTCATATTCTACCGATGCAAACGCCAATGGCTACCACGACGCTGTCAAGAATGTCAAGGATGCAGTTGTTGGTCGCCTCAGATAGGACCGGTCAGAGTTCTGGCCAGTTGTATTGGGATGATGGAGATTCTTTGAGTAAGTGAAGTTTAGTGGGTATCAAACAGAAGATGGTAGATGTAAATACTCGGATGATCGATATGCAGTACGGTGAACTCTAAATAGGTGTGAGCCACAATAGACCTTTATCTCACAACTACTCCAACGGTCTACACAGTGAAGGTAACCGCCCCACTGGGATCGTCTGACCACAACACCGTCTCGACTCTCGTGGTCCGTTTAAAATCCGATGCGTGGCCTATAGAAACTTTTCTGTTATAACAGACTCTCTATAACAGATACTCCGGGTATAGCAGACACATTTTTCCGACGCGAACTGGTTATAACCGGATATAACGGACTCGGAAGATGATTTGTTGTGGGGTCTGGACTCGAAGCTGAATTGGAGACAATATGGCCCGATTTTATCAACACGCATATTTAACAAAGACTTTGACAAAGCTTTTCTATTGGATGTTGTTTAACAAAAGCTTTCTATTGAGGCTATGTGAATAAGTATCATCCAATAGTATTTTATCAATATTGAAAACAAAACGTCAAAGCTGGATGACACTTTTGTCAAAAATATTTTAGAATTCATGGATCAAAATCATAGCAATATATCGAAACAAAGCGATTGATTTGCAAATTAATGTCACATTTTTCATGTTTACTTTATAATTATTGTATAATTACTAATTGCAAACTGCGATAATTTGTGACAGAATCATAAAAGTACCTTAGTTTCCGTGATAGGCTAGGCAATGTTCGGATGGACCTAAAAAGGTGAGTTGTGTCGCTAGATCTTCTTAGTGGACAGCCTATTATGCGTACAAGAAATTCCATTAAAATCAATTGAACAGTTTCGTCGTTACATAATATAGAACGATCTAAAGCAATACTCGTATGTATATACATCGCAAAAAATTCTAAGTCCTTTAGTTTCTGTAATAGGCATAAGGCAATGTTCGGATAGACCTAAAAAGTTATTTATGTCGCTAGGTCTTCCTTCACAGGTCAGTAGGTAGTCCATTTCGAATACAACAAATTTTTCAATTTTACAACCCCCCACCCCCCCAACCACCCAAATTTCACCCCCACCCAAAAAAAAGTAGAAAATGATATCAGGGACCCCTAAAACGCCTAAAAACGAAGTTTCAGCAATATTTAAATTTTTTTGTTTTTTGCTAATTACTCCGCCGCCTATGGACCGATTTTCAAAATTATAGGAACATTACCTACTACGACCCCGCAGCATACCGCTGCCCAAATTTCATCACGATCCATGCAGCGGTTGCTGAGATTACGAGGGTAGAAAAACGCGACAGACAGACAGACAGACCGACAGACAGACCGACAGACAGACCGACAGACAGACCGACAGACAGACCGACGGAAATGAGTGACGTGGATTTTCGTTATGTACACATCCTAAAACGCCCAAAAAGTATATTATCTCAAAATCGAAAATTTTCGCGATCACAATACTCCCCTCACCTATCGGTGTGGGAAGTAAAAAGGGATATTTGCATTGAAAATTTGTACACAGCTTGGCAGTACCCGAGAATAGCCATCACAGAGAAGCGACAAAACCTGTCGGCACCTTTGATGTTCGGCGGGTCATTATTAGTAACCTTGAATCGGCTTGAACTGACTCGCATCCACAATATTACACTGAGAAAAATATTTTCGTCAATTTAATAATTTCTTACACGAAAAAAATAATAGATTTTATAAGAATTTGTGATGAGTTGTGATGTGTATTTATTGCGTATCCACAATATTAAACTGAAAAAAAAATAACACATACTTCATAACACATACTTTTAGGAAATTTAACTTTAACACTTTTTGTTCATTCAGACGCTATTTACCTACATGGCACCTCTAAAAAACTCTAGATGTGTGGAAACAGAGCATGGTTTTTTGTCGATTCAAAAACGATTATATCTGTTGTAAATGTGGTGAGAGACTAGTTGACTGTATGAAGATGTCCCCTAGAAGACAACAGCTCCAGTTTACGCAGTTAAGTTCCTTTGAACGGGGTCCGATTGTAGGCCAACGAGAACGTGGTGCTTATTTCAGAGCAATTGGTGTAACCGTGGGGCGTAGCGTGGCTACACTTGTAGCAGCATGGCGCGCATGGATCGCAGAAGGACGAATGCAGCGAGCTAGAGGTTCTGGAGCACATAGAAGAACTACAGACGTCATCGTCGTCAACGGCTGGATTGGTGCCAAGAACACCAACAATGGCATGCTAAGTGGCATCGGACGACCTTCTCCGATGAGTCCAGGTTTTGTCTGGGGGCAATAATGCACGCCAACGCGTAAGACGTGATCTCTAATTTGCTGTTGAGCGCCATGTATGCCGTCCTATTGGTTTGATGGTTTGGGGTGCCATTGCATTCAACAGCAAGTCACCTTTACTCGTGATTCGTGGCATAATGACTCAGCAATATTATCTGGCCTCGAAGAGGGTTTCTTCCAGCAAGATAATGCACGTCCTCATATTGCAAGGGTATCGATGAGGTTCCTACAGGAAGCTGAGGTCAGGGTACTCCCCTTGCTTCCACGATCACTCGATTTATCGCCCATTGAAAAAGTATGAGATTGGATGGGTCGATACGTAGGTGATTTACCCAATCCTCGTACCACGGTGGACGAACTGGAACATGCTGTGAGGCCAGTTTATGAGCATGCCGCGTAGGCTAGAGAAGTGCATTCGTCAACATGGAGGACCCACCCATTATTGATCTGTTTTTTTATAAACTAATTATGGCAAATGAGTTTATTACTGTAATTAGTCGTACGACATTTCATCAACCGCAACCCTTTTTTTTCTCAGTGTTGGAATTTCACTTATGAGTAGTATATTTGGCACAATCTGTAGCAAGAAAATGTGTAAAATGTGTCAGTTTTGGTAGCTCTGGAGCTTAGCCTCCCCCTTAAACTTAGACCTAGACTTACCATTAGGCAAGAGACCGAGTCAATTCACTTGACCCAAGTTTCTTAATAAAAATGACCAACGTTTAGTTTATTTCCCTTTGGCAAAACCATATTTGGTAACACACGCACGCAAAGCGCAAGAAGGTATTAATTTCAGTAAGTACAGATGCTGGGTGAGGTGCGTCTTTTTGACGTTTTTAAATTGACTCCTGCCCACCGGCTGTTCCTGACACACTGACGGTGACGTAACACGTAACGCCAAGCTGCCTTTCTGATGCAGGATGCCCGCATTTGGATTTTCTGCAAGGTTGCGCGTCCTTAGACGATCCGCCGAAGAAGATTTAGAATGGCGGTTCTAACAATGGACGCCTACCATATTTAAATTACATCTGGAAATGATTTTCATTCAAATCGTGAGTTCGTTACGGATAGCGATGTTATTCACCTAGCGTCATTTTTGTAATAGGCTTTTGAGTCCAAGATGATGTTCTTGTTTGTTCTTGCAGTCTTGCGTATAATCCATTTTCACCTCCTCTACTATTGCAAATTGTAATGGTGGAAGGTCCAGGATGGTCTCCAGGGTTGGATTCGGTGCATAAAGGGAGAACAGAGTTGATCCTTTGTGAATCCTGACAGGGGCTTTTGTGTTATCCTCTCGGAACTGCAAAAGGATGACCCTATCCTGCACACAAGGAGTGATACTATTTCTCCTACATATTGATTCGATTTCAAATTTACGGTAAAGTATCCTACAAGGGAAGAGTGGGGGTCAAGCGACAGGTGGTCTATCGAGAAGGGCCAGTTTGGTATATAGACGACTCACTTACCCCTCTCTCTTTTGGAGGATACACCACCGTACTCCAAGCAGAAATATCTGCGATTTTAGCTTGTGCCTCTCTTGTTCCGAAATTCAACACAGTTTAACTCGAGTTCAACTTTGAACCGAGTTCATCTCTAATTTGCTGTTGTACCAACAAAGTTCAAGCGTTGACTTCAGTTCAACCTCGAATAAAGTTGAACGGCCACCGGGGAGCGTTTAACGGCGGTTCAAGGTTTAAAATGGCGATGTTTACGACCAGCTGATCAGTTTCTAACCCTAATATCCGACGTGAGTGACATAGTCAAATGCGATATTTTCACTTGAGTTACATGATGGAGTACTTTAACGAACCTTTGACCGAGGATGACATTACTAGGAAAAACGACCTGAAAAATGCCAAATGATATTTGTGCCTAATGTATCGTGAACAAATTCTCAATTAATTGTAGGCACATCAGCAATAAAAGTTTCCGCATCATTGTCGAATGTAGATGTGAATCCTGTCATTTGGGGTCCGATTTTTCTTTTATTGATATGTCCAAGTCTGTATTTTGAAATCCTGCGAAGGCCCACCGCCGGTATTATGGATGTACTGTCTCTCATCAGCAAATTTTTGTTTTGTCTTTTTTTTTTTAATTTTCGTAATTGCTTTTCAGTACCTTTGCTTGTCGAAATGTCTCTCCACGCAAATTGTTGGACAAGTTCAACCTTTCCGTTTTGATTCCATGAATATTTGTATCCGTTTTCTGGCATTCCAAAACAGTCTCATATTTTTTCACAAATTCTATTAATACGGCCTCTTCTTTCGCCGTAAAATTAGTCGCCCTTTTTTTGGATTCCATTATAAATTGCAAAATACTTCTTGACCGACAACAAAATTTGATGAATGTCAGAATTTGACATTCATAGACGTGACATTAACATAACCTGCATAACATTAAACATTAACGAAAAGTAACTAGTTTCGCCACCAAATACCCTATATCCATTGCTACCAATCCTCTTTTGATCCAGTTCAGCTGATCCTTCCCAGAACGGAGTTTGTACAACGCGTCAACCGTTGAACCGTGTTCATCGCTGAACTTAAGGTTACGTGATCGGGAGTTCACTGAGCGTTTGTACAACCGGCCCTTAAAAGTTTTGGTGTGCATTGTTAGAATACTGAGACAACAGAGTAGGTATTATTATTTTTCAAGAGTGAAGTTTGTAAAAAACTATGTATCGATAAAATGTGAAAAAATATTGGTATTGGTTATTTATCTGGGGTAGGCAATGCTTTTATGCTTTTATTGTTTGCATGCCACTGAAGTATCGGCAGGGCAGCAGAAGCAGCAGCTACCCAGATATGGGAGCAATAATCCACGCTAGGTTTTTGAAAGCGAAGCAGTTGCTGCCAGACTTCTGCGTTCCAGCTCGACCACAGAGATCGGTCTATTACTCACAGCGTTGTGCTTTTGGTGTAAGAAAATTGTACTAGCAAATGTAATAGATTGCAACAAATTGTAATAGATTCGAAGTTGCACGCCATCTAGCCATGAGAAACATAAATTTCGACTCATTATTATGGTATCAGTTTTATTCAGTGATGTGCAAAGTATGCTTGCAATAGCATCCAAGGGCGTCAAAATAATAATAGTAGGGGGCCGGGAGGGGGGGGGGGTTGTGGCGTATGGATGCATTTTTGTGTTAGTGTCAAACCCTATCATTTTGTTTATTCAGTAATCAGGGTCCTTTCCTATCCTTTTTTATTATGAAAATATTATGATACAAAAAAAAATCCTTATTTATCTTATGCTTATAAAATTGGGAAAAATGGTTTGTGTATGAAATAAAGGTACTACGAGATTTTAAAGAAAATAATGACCTCATGTATGTTGTTATGAAGTACAAAAAAAATGTCTGTACGCATGTGATTATACACCCGATAGTACTTTCAAAAATTCCACTCAGTTTTCGTTAGAACTTTCTTTTTGTTACTAGCATATCACCTGTTAAGGAAATTCAGGGACACCCTGTATAGTGGAGTTAAAAAAAAATAAGAAATTTAAAATTGCTGTAAAATGAACAGTACACGAGATGGGGTGTAAATGATCGGTAACTATCGTCCCGTTCACTTACCGAATAGAGTCGCATAACTAGTAGCGTGTAGCCGTAATTTGAATATTTTTGAAATATGTTCTGAAATTTGTGAATTTTTTAAAATAGATTTTCGGCATTTTTGCTATTGTAGTAACAGTGTAATAGCTATGGGCAAAATGTAATAGATTTAGTACAATTGTAATAGCAAGCACAACGCTGATTACTCATGATGCCTACATGCCGATTACTGTCATCCACAAAAATGGATTGGGTTTGTAGTGCTAGAGAGTAGATTATTGATGTGAAGCAAAAACAATGTAGGAGCCAATACCGATCCCTGCGGACCACCAGCGTTGATGTTATGGAAGGAAAAAGATAAGCCAGATGGTGGTAGATACCACGACAGAAAATTTTCGATCTGAGAGGAAGTCGGTGAGCCAACCTCAAAGCTTAACAGGGAGGCCGGGACGAAAGCTTGTTTAGGAGATCTGCATCCACAGTTGATCGAATGCCTTTGAAATATCGAGAGCAATGACGTAAGCCCCGAGACAGCTCATCGAAAGAGGAGGACAGGTCTGGTACACAGACGGTTCACTCGCTAGAGAGGGCTCGGGTTCGGGAGTCTACGGACCCCATACAAGACCTTCACTCCCTCTTGGGGGGCACACCACAGTATTCCAGGCTGAGATCTATGCGATACTTGCTTGTGTAAATCGTATTCGGGAAATTGACGGGTCTAGGAGGCGGATTACTATCTGCTCTGACAGTCAGGCAGCCATCAAAGCACTGGGTGCTTGGAAAATAACGTCGGGACTGGTCCTGGAGTTTAGGAAGACTCTTGACGACATCTCAGCTAAACACAAGGTATCACTGATGTGGGTACCTGGGCACGCTGGGGTAAAGGGTAACGAAATGGCGGAACATCTGGCCATGATGGGATCCGGCAACAGTTTTGTGGGCCCGGAACCAGCCTTAGGACTATCTGCAAACTTGATTAGGAAAACAAATGGAGAGTGGATCCAGAATCAACACTCTCTGAGATGGAACAACATCTCTGGTCATCTCCGTCAAGCTCGGGAACTATTAGCAGGGCCTGCAGAGAGAATAGGACGATTTTGTCTCTCTCTGGATAGGAGTAACTTGAGATTGCTAGTAGGCCTACTAACGGGTCACAACACCTTCAGGCGTCACTTGTTCGTGATGAGGGTGGTCAACGACCCAACGTGCACGTGGTGTGGTGAAGAGGAAGAATCTTCGGCACACATCTTGTGTTGCTGTGAAACCCGGGGTTATCACAGGCAGACTATGCTGGGCTCAAGAACCTTGGAACCAATAGATATAAAACGGATAGGACCTAAGAATGTACTTGCCTTTGCCAAAAGGGCAGGTCTTAGGAACTAGCGTGGATAGAGGCGCAAAAGGGCCCATCGTGTGGCCTATGCACCAGCCACATTCCGTGCTGGATAGCCTCTGGTCCTTATTCATTCATTCAAGCCCCGCCAAACGAATATGTCGATGAGTTTGCTCCACACCTGTGACGTAAACCAGGAGCAGTGTGTCCAGATTTTATTTAGGAAATCTACCAGGTTTGCAGGTGAAATCCACCAAAATTTACCAAATAATTCTGCAAAATACACCAAATATCTAATATACTGTAGTTATGATCTCCCACAACAAAGAATGCTATTTGAGCAGTAAGGACTGCAGAATATCAGCAATTAAGTACCTTGCCCCGAAGTAATTTTGCTTTGGAGTTATTTATTTATTTATTTGAAGTTTGAGGTTGTACATACCAAGGAGAAATCCACTTATAGTGCTTTCGGTAATCTGAGCATAGTATGGGTTCACACTGACTTGTTAATCCAGGATAATATTGGTCCAATCATCAATCTCTTAAAGGTATCTTTTGAACACAGCAAATTCGAAGGTGAGTCAATAATAGTTTGAAAGGGACATTTTTTAGAGAAATTATACAACAAAAACAATAAGAAGGTAAATAAAAAATGGAGTCAAGTTCATTGACTCAGTACTTTCCACACATTACGGTGATACCAGTTTATTACTTTCCCATAGCATGAAGCTATAGTCTGAGATCCCTTTGCAACCAAATCTTCGCCTGCCCGACCAAAAAAACTGTTATGCCGCTAGGTCTTCCTTTCACAGGTCAATAGATAGCCTATTATGAAAAAAAAGATATTGTTTTATGATCCCCTCCACTACCCCAATTTCACCCCCACCCGAAAAAAAGTAGAAAATGATCACGAAACCACTAAAACACCTAAAAACGAAGTTTGGGCTGTTTCTATATTTTTAGTCTTTTATTATTGCTGCGCCGCCACTAACACGATTTCTAAAATCCATCAACGTTTTCTATCCTCACCACGGTAATAATGCCACAGTATTATTTCATTTCATTAAAATCAATCCAATATTTTCAACGTTACACAATACAGAACGAGCTCAAGCAATATTCGTATGTATATGTCGGAAAATTTGAAGTCCCTTGGTTTCTGTAATAGGCAAGACAATGTTCGGATGGACCTAAAAAAATCTATTATGATGCTAAGTCTTTCACAGGTCAATAGATACAATGATACAATGAATACAACACATTTCTGAGTTCTACGACCCCCACCCCCACAAAGACCCTAATTTCACCCCACAAAAAAAGTAGAAAGTGATCAGGAACCCCTAAAACGCCTAAAAACGAAGTTTGAGCTGTTTTGATATTTTTAATCTTTTTGTTAGGTATTGTTGCGCCGCCACTGACGCGATTCCTAAAAATCATAAACGTCTTCTATCCTCGATGCGGTAATAATACTGTGTAAACATTTTATTAAAATCAATCTAATAGTTTCTTAGTTATAAATACAGAATGATTAAAAGCAATGTTCGCATGTAAACATCAGAAAATTCCAAGTCCTTTGGCTTCTGTAATAGGCAAGGTAAGTTCGGATGGACCTAAAAAAGTGTATTATGACGCTAGATCTTTCTTTCACAGATTAGTGGACAGCCTATTATGAATACAACAAATTTTTGAGTTTTACAATCCCCGCCCTCCAACCACCCCAATTTTACCATCCCCCAAAAGAAGTAGAAAATGATGAGGGACCTCTAAAACACCTAAAAACAAAGTTTGACGAGAATTTAATATTTCTTTGTTTTTTGCTGATTACTCCACCGCTCATGCACCGATTTTCAAAATTATAGGAACATTACCTACTACGACCCCCCAAATTTCATTACAATCTATGCAGCAGTTTCTGGGATCACGTGGCTAGAAAAACGCGTACGGACAGACCGACAGACAGACAGACCGACGGAAATGAATGACGTAGATTTTCGTTATGTAGACATCATAAAACGCCCAAAAAGACTACTAAAAATCTACCAAGAAATTCTTCCTACCAAGATTTGGTATCAAATTCTCAAAAACTACCTAAAAAGTAGAAATCTACCACATCTGGTCACGCTGCCCAGGAGATCTCCAGGAGATCCAGGAGATTTTAACGCGTGTATAGTGCAGTATCAATCGCTATAGACTTAGTCGAAAGCCATATTTGAGCGCACCTGGGTCATTTAGTTATATGATAGGAATTTCAAATACGTTCCAATATGTGCACATTTCAATTACTACGGTAGATAATAGAAAATCTGAAAGCTGAAATGAGATATTTGTTTTGATCTGCCTATTGATTACCTGTATCTTATATTGAACTGTTACAGGTGTGGCACAATTAATGTTTTCGCCTCAAGAGTAAAGGGTTTACAAAGTATTTGCAGTATGAAATATCGAAAGATCTGGGATCAAATCGTGAGCGCTTACCATACTGATAGTTTAGATAATAGTACAGTGAAACTGTCAAGTCGCTAGGATAAATTTGTTCGATACCATCTCTTTGATAAATCGATAGGGACAGATTTTATGTTTTCAAATCGTGTCTGAGCTACTCATATTTAAAACGTGAATTAATTGTTCAGTACTATATATTTGTTTAAATTTAACTTAGTTTTTATTTTTTATATACATATTAGTATTAGCTAATTAGTAATTAGAATAAAAAACACACATATGTGACGATCCCTGACGTTACGAGTCAGAAATGATTGTGCGTATTTGCTCAGATTTCTTTTCAGTATACAGGGTGGGCCAACAGTGCGTGGACGGAGGATTGTGGCCTTACTAAAAAATATTTCAAAAATCTGTCACTTGATCATGGTAGGGACCCTTAAGGGCTATAATGTAAAAATATTTTCACCCAAATTTTGACGTTCATACAAGGTGATTCATATCAAACTTACATTTTTTTTAATGGAACCCCCTATATATTATTGCACATTTGGATTCCCTGGTTAATTCTAGTTTGACTTTATGTATCACACATGGAACTTTAGACGAACCGTTTAGGCGCAAATCACCATTTTTGGTTTATACCAATATATACCTACTTATGTAGGTATCAGAAAAAATTGAATATCGCAGCGATTATAAAACTTAGAAGGCCGTGACTTTGCGGTACGACTAAGCATGGAATGCATCAACTTAGGTCAGAGGGCTAAATTTGAATTCTTTTTGCACTTGGAGAAATCAGTAGAATAATTAAGGAAACTTCAATCATAGATAACTTGATTTTTTCAAATGGGAATGCCTATTTTGGTTTAAAAAATCAAATGTAAAATTTAATTACCTTTCTAACGATATAGCATTCTCGATATCAATCTTTTTTGGTTTTCATTTTATTTCAAATTTTCTGTCAAATCGGCGTTTTTCAATTTTCCTGCGCGCAAGCAACCTAGCAGGCCATGAAAAATAAACAAAGGCTCGTTAATATGGAAGAAACAGACTAACTTAGTAGAAAGATGCAAACTAATTAGAGCAACGAGGCAAGATTATGGAAATTCCTTACAACATATTAGCTCTAACCGGATACAACAGCCGCAAGATATCTAATGCCAATGAGTAGCTGGGGTATAGCAGAAGTGTTT
>CATOUR010000374.1:0-17664 GCA_951848785.1 Callosobruchus maculatus
AATATTTCTTCTGCGCACCAATATCATCATCATAGTCACAATGTCTTAACAGACATGTTGTGAACTCGTAAAATGCATTGAGCCGTAGCTAGAGTATTGCAGACACGAATATTATCAATAGTTTTGAGGACTGTAGCTCGCCATCGTTCGCGATTTATGTCAGTTCAGTGGCGCTCTTGATACTCATATCTAGCAACTGTTTCGTCGTATCCACCCAGCGTGTAGGGGCGTGACCCCGAACTACAAGTTTCTCCATATTATCGCTTCTGTGAATATGTCCGAAGAATGCAAGCATTCTCGTCGACACAATGGAGGATAGTCGATTACCGAACTCATCCAATATGAAAAGATTAGTTCGATGGGCGGTATAAAGAATTCTCACCATTCTCCTCCACGCCCACATTTCAAAAGCATCCATGCGAGCTCAATCTGCCTTTTTAATAGTCCAAGTTTCCGAGGCATATAAAAATATGGAGAACACAAGAAACCGAACCAGTGACATTTTGGTAGCTTTAGTGATGTTAAGGTCACGCCATATTTTAGTAAGCTTTGTCATGGCCACCCGTGTCTATTGAATGCGCCGTCGAATCTCATTCTCACAGCAACCTGAATTGTCGATCAAAGAACCGAGGTACACAAATCTTTGAACTACCTCACAACGTCCTATTGACTTTATTTCTCGATAATTGTCATGCTCTCTATCTACGAACATAACCTTGGTCTTGTTGTCGTTGATATCAAGACCATATACTGCACTGTGTTGTTCTAAAACGTTCAATAGAGCTACTAGTCCTTCCTGAGAAGCAGCAATAAGGGTTGTATAGTCAGCAAATCTTAAGTTAGATATTTTGCTTCCGCCAATAGTTATACCGCCATTCCACTTGTCCAATACCTGTCTCATCACAAATTCAGAATAAATGTTAAATAACATCGGAGATAATACACATCCCTGACGAACCCCTTTTCTGATTACTGTTTGACCAGAAAGGTTACCATCAATTCTTACACGAGCTGAGCTAGACTCATAGAGTTGCTGTATGAGAAATACTAAGTGGTAAGGGACTCCCATAGAGATAAGGATTTCCCACAGTTTAGGCCACTCTACGTTATCAAACGCCTTAGAATAATCCACAAAGCAGATAAAAACGGGAAAATAGTGCTCTCTGGGTTTTTCAATAATCTGTCTTAAGCTTAAGATATGTTCACGCGTACCGTGTCCTTTTACGAAACCTGCCTGCGCCTGAGAAATTTTCCAGCCAATAAAACCCTCCAAACGAGACTGTAAAGTATATATTAGAAACTTGCTTGCATGAGAGGTTAACGAAAGTAGGCGATAATTGTCTGGATTTGTTGGAGATCCTTTCTTATGAAATGGAACGAAAATGGATGTGCACCATTCATGTGGCCAAACGCTGGAGGACCAGACCCTCTTACAAATAGTATATAAAAGAGAGATGCCGTCTTCACCCAAGCATTTTAATGTTTCTGCAGAAATAGCATCAATGCCTGTAGCACTATTAGTTTGTAACTTGTTGAGGGCATGTTCCACTTCAGACAAAAGAATATCAGGTTCATATTCAAAATACAATGAGAGGGTCTGAGGGCCATCCTCATGGTACAGGTTTTCGTAATGATTTCACTGTACCTCAATAACCTCATGCAAGTTGGTAATTAGCTGTCACTCGGGATTTTTAACAGCCCAAGATTTGGGTTTAAAATCCCGACTGAGGCATTTGACCTTAAAAAACATCTCTTTCGGATATTTCCTGGCACAATTGCTGTATATAAGAGTTCTTATCTCTTCGGCATAGTCTCTGAATCTCGCGTGAGAGCTGTCTATATGCGTTTTGCTTTGACCTGAGATCTTAAGACTTCTACGTGCCTCAGTAACAGACAATTTGTGGCTACTAATCCATTGTTGTTTTGGTTGACTTATCTGGGAGGCATGTAAGAGTACATTTTTGAATTATAGCCACATATCGTTTGAAGTTGACATATCTGTTATAGAGGCATCCCGAAAAATCTCGAACATTTTGACCGAAAAGAAGCAGGGTCAGCGATCTCCATCCGTATTATCCGCTTAGAACGTGGACATACCTCCAGTTTTAACCGAAGCCGCAGTCAGAACTTGGTAGAGTCTTACAAAGGCCAATAGATAACTGGTTGGGAAAAAGATTATTATATGTGTACAGGATGTTCCATGACGAGTATAGGAGAATACCAACAGAAAGTAGAGTCCTATTTTGAACTGTTTCAGACTTAAATTGATTTTTAAATATTTCCATCAAAAAGCAGACCTGCAAACGAAAACCCTAAAAACACAAAAGGATATTGTCGGCTTTTGGAATTTTTGGTAATACTCCTTAGAAAATATGCTACCACGTCATTATAGACTAAAAGAAAGTGACCATGCGTCAAACACTTCACGAGATAGTATCAAAATCAGCATATGTGGAAAAGTTACTTCAGGAAACGTTACAAATAATTAAATTATATTAAAAAATCACCAAATAGTTAACTATGCACTTTACGGATAAAGCATGCCCATCTATCTAGTTATCCCTTGGTAACACAAACTTGTTGTAAATATGGTAAACACAGACAATAAGATCCCATTTAATCTCTAAAATCATAATGGATCTCCGAGAGTACAAAGCTTCAAGAGAGCGTCTTGCAATTTGCAAAAGCTTAACATCGCATTTCTAATTTTTGTTACGGGTTCTTGAATAATGTAGGTGCTATTACATCATTATTCGTCATAAAAAGTGTTCAGTTAATCAGAGTTGCGGTATAGGGTATAAAAACTGTATAATTTTAACAGACGGAGATACCCTAATCGCAGTTTGCCCAACGAAAGATATTTTTCTGGAACTTTTCGATGTTTATGCGAGACAGCAACCTTCGATTTATGCTTCAAGTAGGATTCTCTGGACGAATGAATTCATACTTAACCGAAAATCTTTTTTCTTCTTCATCTTTTACTTTTCAAGACGAACCCATTTTAAATTATAACTTGAAGTCTTCTTCCAAAATTATACAGTTTTGAGACTCTATACCAAAGTTTTGATCAACCTATCACTTTTTTATGACTAATCATGATGTAATAAGATATCATTTAACTACCCATAACAAAAATTAAAAACCCGATGATAAGTTTTTGCCAAACGGTGTGTTGAAATTTTGTGATCTCGTAGATCCATTATGCTTCTAGACCCTGAATGCAATATTATTGCCAATATTTACCACACTTACAACAAGTTTGAGGTTCCAGTAGGTGACTAAGGATGGGCATGTTTTTACCGTAAAGTGCACGGTTAAGTATTTAGCGATTATTTTAAGACTCATTCTTTGGTAGTTTCTTGAAGTCACTTTCCAGAACATGCTGATTTTGACACTCTCGCAAAGTGTTTGATACATGATCACTTTTTTTTAGTCTATGATGACGTGGTAGCATATTTTCTAAGGACTAATTCCAAAAATTCCAAAATCCGACAATACAATTTTGTTTTATTAGGGTTTCCGTTTAGAGGTCTGCATTTTAATGAAAACCTCTAATAATCAATTTATCCTTGAAACAGTTGAAAATCGAGCCCTGCTTTGTTACGACTTTTTTGTTGGAAATGAGCTGTACGGTCTTTTCCTAAAGTATTTTCCAGTCGTCATAGAACACCCTGTATATAATATCGAATTATCCTCTCAATATCGAAACCACCGAAGAACTGGAAAACCCTGTAGCAAAATGATAACTAATCCCTTTGCCTTGCGTTGCAGTCGATCGACTCACAGGCTGGACGGTGTACGTACGTTGAATTGTTTTGGACCAGAAGTCCCAACTTTATTTGTCACACTATTTTTTTTTCGACAGTTGGTAACTCAACAACACACATACCTCAGTGGCATGAGATGTATTACTCCAAAATCTTCAAAAGAAATAATTTCTTGAATTTATTGCCAATGTGGTACTCATATATAAAAAATATAAAGATAACATTTGCAAGACATTTTATTGACATTTTATATAAACAATTACAGTGGTTGACGATATTTTAGTTGGATACACTGATGTACAGATATAGACATCGAGAAAATGAGGAATGGATAAAAAAGCGTGGTTGGTGCATGAAGAGTATACAACTAATGAACATCCATCTATTACTACAACCTTTTAATGCTAGGAAAGACAACAGCTATTCGTATTATTAATGTCAGCGGTTATTGACCTATGGCCTGCCTTTTTCAACGCTTGCACGTTTTCTGTTGCTCTCTCTGACAAAAAGCTAAATTAATTTAGTAAAACCGTGCATGTCTGAAATTTCTGTTTAATATTATATTACACTAAGCTAAATTCTGAGCTCTAATGCTGTAAACTGAATGTTTAACGTAAGCTAAAAGAGCTTATTGGTTCCTAATATACGGTTTTAGATTCATTATCACCACTACTCAATGCTGACAAGATACATAGGTACCTATAGTTTATATTTGCAAGATTCGTAGTGCTCAGTCTAGTGTTACTGAAAGACAAATCTTCATGTTGTACTCTCAGCTTAAAGCTTGAAATACGAGCCACCCACCCGTCCTCATTATCATTCGTACAGGGAATGAAACCTAAAATATACGAGGTTTTTTTTTCACGCAACACGTCAGTGCTAACCACTTCCTAATAAATCTGCAGACATGGATTTAATATAGTTTGACAGCTTATAGCTTCTTTGTGAAATACATAAAGTTCTTTAAAAAGCATGAAGAGGGGTAAGAAGGCTGGTGCAAGCAACGCGCAAGAAGAGGACTCTTTTCATGGGTAAAATACACCAGAGTGATTCGTATGTCTTGCAGCAGAAGCACCTAAAGCACAGATAGGAAGTTTTTTATCCATCAGCAACATGGAGCGAACAGGTCACGGGAAATAGCCTGCAGTCAGTACTCCTACGCTGCCCATTTTGCTCCGATGGACCTTCCGGTGCAACGCCTTGTACCATACAGGAGCGCCGTAGAGCACTATCGAGTGAACCACACCACACAGAGGCTGTTACCCGCGACTGTTAGGCTGGACATAGACGCTAAGGTTTACCTTCCGACAGGGACTTGGTCTAAACGGGAAAGGTAAATCGTATCGTTAAGTATACATGTAACACTTTTTGTTTATTCAAACGCTATTTACCTACATGTCACCTCTAAAACATACATGGCACCTCCAAAAATCTCTAAACGATGATACATGTTGCAAGTGTGGCGAGAGACCAATTGGTTGTGTAAAGATGCCCCCTAGAAGGCAACAGCCCCAGTTTGCGCAGTTCCCTTTAAACGGTGTCAGATTGTAGGCCAACGAGATCGTGGTGCTTCTTTGAGAGCAATTGCTGTAACCATGGGGCGTAGCGCGGCTACAGTTGTAGCAGCATGGCGCGCATGGATCGCAGAAGGGCGAATGCAGCGAGCTAAAGGTTCTGGAGCTCGTAGAAGAACTACAGACCGCCAAGATCTTCATCTACGACTACTGGCCCTTCAAGACAGAATGTATCTGTTGCTGACGCTTGGTAGGCAGCTATAGTAGGTTCATTCGAATCCGCACGGTGTACCACAGATAGAGTGAAATGGGCTTAGGATCATATCATCCGCATCTAGTGCTTCCACTCACTGCAAAACACCTACAATGGCATGCTGAGTGGCATCAGACGGCCTTATCCTACGAATTCAGGTTTTATTTGGGGCACATGACGGACGCGTAATACGGCTCCGGGGTGAACGACGTGACCTCCGGTTTGCTACTGAGCAACGTCCTATTAGTTTGACGTTGTGGGGTGCCACTGCATTCAACAGCAAGTCACCTTTACTTGTGACTTGTGGCACAATGACTGCGCAACATTATGTGAATGAGGTGTTAGAACCAATTGCCGTTCCATATTTTATGTCCTAGGCCTCGAAGCGAGTTTTTTCCAGCAAGATAATGCACATAATCAGATTGCAAGGGTATCGATAAGGTTCCCACCGGAAGCTGAGATCAGCGTACTCCCTCGGCCTCCATGATCACCCGATTTATCGCCAACTGAAAACGTATGGGATTGGATGAGTCGATGCATAGGCGATTTACCCAATTCTCCGACCACGCTGGACGAACTGGAACATGCCGTGAGGGCAGCTTGGGAGGCTGTACCTCTAGAGTTTATCAACAACCATATTACCAGCATGCCGCATAGGCCAGAGGAGTGCATTCGTCAACATGGAGGGCTCACCCATGATTGATCTGTTGTATTTTTTTATAAACTAGTTACAGCAAATGAGTTGGTTTATTATTATATTTAGTCCTACCGCATTTCGTCAACCGCAACCCTGTTTTCATCAGTGTTCAGATTTCACTTGCGAGTAGTATATATCCGATATGCCGGATAAACGACATCTTGTCGGCACTAACACGATTTGAGCATCAATTCACATATACCCAGCACAGTCGGCGCCTGGTGGTTGTGGTCAGTTAACTCTAGGCATACTTTGTGATAGTTTAGAATGGACCGTACGAAATTATTAGTGATTTTGGTATTATTCAGACGTCTAAAAAATAGAAAAATAAATATGTTGTATTTGATCCACTCATCCAATAGTAAAAAAATTGAAGTTGGAGCATTTGGTACACTTTTTCAGGATCTGAGAAGTGACAACGATAAATTTTTCAATTAGTCTAGGACGCCTGTTCAAAGTTTTGTGTTATAATTACGCAAATAGGACAAGAATCAAAGTACAATAACGACTAAATGTGAAATGCTCGCAGTTCCTGCTCCTTGTAGGACAACACCGACAGCGGCCTCTGCTACGGCGAAGCCTGGCTCCCTATTAGGGCCATATTCATAGTAGTCTTTGGAGTAATATTTAAAGTTCCCTTAAGTAACACTCAAGGACTACTTAAGGGACCCTCAAGTGTAGCTTTCCTTGTGTATCCGTTTCCTAAACAGTATCTACGGGACGGCGGGATTCATCCAATATAAGTCAATTTGTTATGCCTATGCCTAGGCATTTTGATGTTTTCTGTTCCCTCTTATTATTTTGTGCCAGTATTTCTCGTTTTGTGCCGGACATTTTTCCGGATGTGACAGAAACTGACAATATCGTACTCTAAAATTAACCTACGAAACCGCCTTGGCTGCAACGAAATGTCACGTTGACGTGTCATGTTGACATTTCGTTACTTGAGTATTACTCAAGGAAGCCTTACGTAAGGGACCCTCAAGTAGCCGTCGAAATACAAAACCTTACTTAAGGGACCCTCAAGTATTAATACGACCCCTAGTTACAGGGACGACAATCGGGCATCATTTTCACGACCGACCAAAACATTATTTGTCAGGCAAATATGAAAAGCTCGCACAGTCGATCACCCGATACACCACAGCGGGATATAGGGTGTCCCACGACGATTAAGACAAGCAATATATCGGAACTGCAGTTTCATGGGCAGTAGTAGCGAATTATAATTTTGGGGGTGTAAATTAGAGCAAATATAGTACCTTCTCTTATTATAGTGTCACCCAATGAGGTATTTGTTTTTGACCACGTGACGTCTGATTCAAAATTTTTAATGGGACACCCTGTATATTTGTGACTTTTTGTATTCCTCCCGATAAAATAATTCCAACAAACTCACACACTTGGGGTCTAAAGTGATTAATTCAAGAGCTACATTTACTTAAAGGACTGTACCACTATCATTATGAAACACTACCAAAATAATTTAACTGGAGGGGTTGTTATAATCAGTGGTAGTGGTACCATCCATAAGATACTATATTTACTGTAATTTACACTTCCAGAGTTATAATTCGCTACTAGTGCCCAGTTTCGATATATTGCTTGTCTTAATCGTCGTGGGACACCCTGGATCGTGAACGAACCAGCAAACAGCAGCAACAAACTAAAGTCTAGATTAGGTAAAATTTTTAATACCTGGCTAATTTAGACTTTACCTTTTTCTATCTTGAAGGATACACCACGGTAAATTCAGGGGCCCAAGAAGAGGATTACTATCTGCGCTAACAACCAGGCAGCATTGAAAACATTGAGTGCTTACAGGTTTACATCAAGGTCCGTTCTTCAATGAAGAAAGGTCTTGGATGACATTTCGGCAATTCATCAGGTGTCACTTGTGTGGGTGCCGAGTCATGCTGGAGTTTGCCGTAATGAAACGACGGACGTGCTGACATGGCGAGGGTCGAGAAACAATTTTCTAGATCCAGAGCGGATTGTGGGGTTGGCAGCATGTACCATTAGACGGAAAACAGACGTGTGGTTGCAAAATGAGAAACTTTTAAGATGGAGAGGAACTTCAGGACATCTCCGTCAAGCTAGAGGGCTTATTTAAGGCCAAGGCCAAGGTGGGCCGGTTCTATCTCTCACTGACACAAGCCGGATAAGGTTACTTGTGGGCCTGCTATCTGGCTATATACACCTTCAGGCGTCACTGGCACGGCTCAACAATCAGCTGTCATTCTCAAGGTCTGGGGACGCTTTGCGCTGATCCTTTCGCACATCGCCATTCTGGGTTAAATTTCTTCTGATTTTAACATCGGCAACACGGCAGGGTCATGGCTATCTAGGATCCATGTTTAACGAGGCATAGTGACAATGGTAGCGTTACTAATAAAAGAGCTGTCATTTGAGATGCTTTGCGTTTTGCTACGGATTTTTGGATAGTTTGTCATCATTTTTAGCATTGTTTTGCTTGCTGTTTACTTGTAGTGTTTTGTGTATGGATAAGAGTACAAAATATGGATATGGAAACAGGAAGCTTTAAAGATGGACACGTTTGTGCTACGACAGGCTGCTCTACGAAAAGCTAGTCTAATAAAAATATAAAGGTAGGAATTGACATTAATGTATCAGTACACATGAGGCGATGACAATCACCCATAGCGATTTTCAAAGACTAAAAAATCAGAGTGTATTCAAAGCTTTTGTTTTTTGAGAGTTTTATCATAAGAAGCTGTAGTAGAATACACTGTGGAGTGATGGTTAGATAAAGTAGCGTCTAGATTTGAGGGCGTTTAAGTTGTCTTCGTATTGTATGCTCGTCCACGGAGTAATAATTTTATATTTTCCTAGAGCTAGGAGAGTCAAAGGGAAGATTTATATTGCCTGGATATTGAAAGACTCTACCAAAGTTATAAGCTATGCAGTAAGCACTTTGAGCCACTAATGCTTACAAACAGTACATGCAAATGGTGGAAATTCATCGCTATTCCAACAATATCCAATAGAAGGTTGTTTTGGGGGTCTCCGTACAACTCATGAGTATGAATATCATTTTTTGGAACTAGTAAGCGTGCCTGTTCCAGAGGAAATTCTTCCGAGAAAGATAAAGGTTTACAAAGTATCACTATTTATTTTGTGTAACTAGATTTCCTTCACCTCACTGTATTTCTTAATTCTGTCCTGTTTTGCACTGATAACACATTTTTATACTCCGCCCCTGTAATGTTGAATGAAACTAGCCCAAAATGTCGCCGCTGACGTCATATATTTGCAACATGTCATCGCAAAGGAACCGACACATAGGTTTACACGGGCTTCGTAGCTAAGTGTTTAGTACTTGTCACTAGCCTCAATATTAGGCAGTATTATGGGCGGTTTGCACGAAGTTAGTAGCTAAGCGCTTTAGTACATGTCACTAATACTAAGTACTCATGTGTAAACACCCTGATTAGTGCTTAGTATAAGTGTTTGTAACTAGTGCAAGTGAGTAGAAAATGGTTCTATTTACTAAGTGACAAGTCGATACCCCAGTAGAGGGAGAATGTATGTTCTGGGGGGGTCAATGACCGAGCAACCTTGACCTACATGAGCAACCTTGACCTTTGACCTCTGACCTTTGACCTCTGAACTTTGACCTCTGACCTTTGACCTCTGAACTTTGACCTCTGACCTTTGCCCTCTGACCCTTGACCTCTGAACTTTGACCTTTGACCTTTGACCTCTGAACTTTGACCTCTGACCTTTGACCTCGTGACCTCTCAACAAACAAAAAATTCTCAACTGGGAATACAGGTGGCTACAACGCCATGTATATAGAATTTACTATAAGTGGAATAAGCGAGAGAGATGTGGAAATAGTTGCATTTCAAATTAATGCTTAAGCGTTCGTCATATAACAAAGGTCGTCCAGACGCCTTTTCGCAGTAGGCGATCACCCAACTGGTTTTGCGCCGTCGGCTTGAAGAACGAAGACTAATTAAATTCAACTGTTCGATATGTTATAGTACAGTCTGTGTAGGTCTGACATCCTGTGTAAATGTGTTTGAATAAGAGAGATGCTATTGTTCGGCAAAGTGGGAAAGATACAGGATGGCCTTCAAAGGGTAACACGCTCCAAAGCGGGCTACCTAGTCGAGTTTGGAGGGGGATAGGAGTTATATTCACGTTGTATCAAGCTTTTCGCAGTTCGTTATTCGCACCCAGTAGACATGGACGATCTATATGTGGTAATCGAGGACGGACGTCTGAGCCCGATCTCCTATGACTCTACCCAGAGTACATTGGTCTTCCCTGCTCAGAATGCTCCTGTACAGGTCGGAAATGCCCTCCTGCACGAACTGGAGGAAGATCTGACCGACTTGGAGGAGAGTGAGGGAGAGGCAGCTGATACGGACCAGGAAGGGGACACTGACGCGGAAACGGAAACAGATGAGGAGATCGGAGACCTGCAGGAGGAAAGCAACGATTCGGCTTATTGTAGCGATGAAGGTTTTTCATAATTGTAAATATATTAATTGTAAATACACCAATGTAAATAAACCAATGTAAAGAGATCGTCTGTCATTTATTACTGATATGCTTCAATGCAACCTGGTTAACAGCGAATTGAAAACAAATAGTAGAATAAAAGGAAATCAATTAAGTTGTGGCAGTGAAAGAACAAGTCATAAGTGAGTTTGCTAAGGGGCAGCTGAAAAATAGTACCCAGAATAGATCAGTGTTCTGTTGTGATTAGAAATAATAAGTGGGTATATTTCTGTGCAAGTAAACAACAGCGAGCTATCAATAAAACACAATCATGTTACTATTTTGTTTTTATTTCAAATACGGTTTTACTCATATCTTCTCTAACTTACAACCCTTACACAAACACTGAGTTCGGGCGTTTTACGACACGCTTTTACACACCTGGCTCTTACACGTTTTCCACAATAAAGACATTTTGCCAACCGCATATCGTGGGCATGGAACTGCTTGGTGTACGCAGTATCCCACACACTAAATATGGCATATCTTGCTGCTGGTAGACATTGCTCGCACACTATCGAACCTTTATCTCTGCTTCCAACAAAGCTATATTCTTGACACATTTCTTGATTCCATTCAATGCCTCTGGAATACGCTTCTACTATAGCAATGCTTTCCACGTATACGTTATTCCCAGTTACTGTACCACACATCACATCTATCAATCCGTATGGATGTCGCTCAATCTGGCTGTTCTGCAATTCTTCCCATTTGATCAGATGACTTCCATTCATATTCAAATCTGTTTGACACGCTGTATTCCTCGGACATACTGTAGTAGTTTTTCTCAATACTTTCGTCACATCTGAGGGGTCGCTACTCATTGCACTGGAGCAACAGCGTTTCCGTGCTGACACCTGTTACACATAAGCTCTCCCAACTGGTTACCACACGTATTGCGCAGCCACTGGTCTTCGACTTCTCTTGAGAATGGTTTGAGATACAACTAAGATTTGCAAAGCGTCGTCACCACAACACCATCACCCCCTCCCCCAACCTCAAGTTGTTTAACTGGTAAGGTTGTTAAACTTTCTAGGTCAGTCAAAGCATAATTATGTCCCCCCCCCCCCGCCCCCCGTGTGGGGAGGTATGGAGAGATACAACTAAGATTTGCAAAGCGTCGTCACCACAACACCATCGCCCTCTCCCCCCAACCTCAAGTTGTTTAACTGGTAAGGTTGTTAAACTTTCTAGGTCAGTCAAAGCCCCCGTCTGGGGAGGTATGGAGGGGGCTTTAGTGTGGGGAACTTAGAACATAAAAGGCAGAGTTCTTGTCAATGAAAAACATAGTGCAGAGTCAACTGATACAGTAACACATCTAGCAGCGAAATGGACTTCACTACAGAGTCAAACGCTCCTTGCGACTCCACGTCTTGGATACAGCACCAAGAAGATAGTTCCAGCATATGGAGTGTGGAGACTGCGGTACCGGATGATGGGACACCCGACCAATCACATTGGGCGGTGGCGAGGCCACCGATGGACCATGGACCATGCGACTCCACAACACAGCCGCTGGGGTTCCTGCTGTCTACTATAGACAGCTCATCAGATAACAGCGACAGTGATGATCCTGATCGTACAGATGGTCCATCAAACCATAGAGCTGTGCGAGTGTACCTGCCGTTTCCCATAGATAGCGAGGAGGAGACATGAGGCGCTATTTGGAAATCACAAAGAGACGTAGTTCTGGGAGGAGCTCCGTGAGGTAAATGTTAAAAACTAAATCTATATAGATAAATCATGTGTGTTTCGTTGGTTTCAGATAGGACGGAGCCCCCTCCCACTGTGGCAAGAGAGGACTGCCACCTCCTCGTGGTTCTTGCTGGGTAACGCCGAGAGCAGTCCAACCGAATTTGTTGGGGATACATAAGGTAACATAAAAACATCTTCGATACCCCCCTCCCTCAACCACCCCTACTCACATACATGTTTTCTCTTTTGCAGAGATATAAGGTGAATGATATGAGTCGTTGCAGCAGTGAGTGACGGAACATGGAGAAATACATCTGCAACCGATGCAACAACAGGTTTACAACGAAGTGGAATCTGAAGCGACACCAGGCGACCAGCTGTAACGTATCAGAGGAGCCGCCGTCCAAGAGGACACGTGTGAAGACAACCGCGCGGGTCAAGCAACCAGCAACAAAAGGTAATATATAAGTGTGAATACAATTAAACAACTTTTGCACTCAAATATGGAACACATGTCGATGAGCTGTTGAAAAATCATTGATATTCACAGACGCATTTTCTGATATTCTAGGTGCACCAATAGCAAACCTTGCGCAGCCAGGTCCAAGCGGTATGCAGTCTACTGGTCGGATCGGGATGGCAACCACTGATCAGGCAGGACCAAGCGGTATGCAGCCTAACACGGATTACACCAGCGCCAAGTATTGTGACAGCTGTTCGCGGTACATTCCAGCCAAGACGTTTTCTGCACACCTGCGGAGCTTGAAACATAAAGCTTACACATGGAAGCCATTGAACGAAGCGGTAAGAGTCAGTCAAAGTGCATTTGGCGGTAAAATTGTAAGCTACCAAGTAGTGTCATGTCTGCAGACGTTGAACATTGAAGATTATTTGGAGTCAATTAAATCAAAGATTATTGAGTTATTAGAACAAGAAGTAATGAAGCATAATGCCGTCAAAGCTAATATAGAACTTTTTGCTGTATATATTTTACCCGCTAAAGAAACTAGAGATGTAAAGTCTCACAACACGGCAAATAAGGTTTTCACAGTAGCGTCAGATTTCAGTAAAGAATACGATGCACTTGTTACAGTAATCAGCGATAAGTCAAAAGGGTTTGCAGAACGCGAAAGTGGGTGGGTTTTGGAAAAAATTTTGTATTTGGAAGTTAACATTAGTAAATATAATCCATTGAGAGCATCCTCATACATTCCGCTTCCAAAAGAAATAGCAAACAAAAAAGCAGTTGTGAATATGAACAATCAAGATGAATGCTGCTTCGCTTGGTCAATTGTAGCAGCCCTATTCTCACCACAGGGACGAGTGACTGATACCAAATCATATCCACATTATTCCACAATACCATTCTTAAATTTTTCGACAATAGATTTTCCAGTATCACTAAAAGCTATCCCGCAGTGGGAGCAAGTGAATACCATTTCATTGAACGTGTATGGTTTGGAACCATTCCTAGTTGATGGTAAATGGAAATACCATATCGTTGGCCCGTTACATTATACCTCAAAAAAACAAACAGTGCACATAAATTTGTTGCTCGTTGACGATTCAAATGGTAAGCAACACTACTGTTGGATCAAAAACTTTTCTCGTTTATTATCGAGCCAACTCACGGCCAACACGAGAACAAAATATTTTTGTGACGGGTGCTTGCAATACTTTCCGTCTGAAAGTCTGCGGGACTGTCATTTACAGCAGAACTGTAAGTTCGTGGCTGTAAAGTTACCAAGAGGTGAACTTAGACAAGACCGATTGGGAAACCTAGTTCCCGATAATGTGTTAAAATTTGAAAACTATCACAAACAGTTGAAAGTGCCATTCTGTGTGTATGCAGACTTTGAATGCATCCTTTCACCCATTCCACCCGACTCTACGGATTCATCCAATCGTGAGTCGTATACCATAAAAAAGTATAAACACAGCCCCAGTTCGTTTGCATATTATATCAAATTTACCCATAATGAGGCTGCATCAAAGCTTCAGATATATCGAGGGGAGAACGCTGCAGCAGAATTTATCAAACGTTTACAGGCTGATATATACGAGTTATATAACACTTATTTAAAAGATATAGCTCCGATGCATATGACTCAACACGATGTGAGTCAATTTGATGCTGCAACAGAATGTTATATATGCGACAAACCTTTTGAACCCTTCAATCGAAAGGTGAGAGACCACTGTCACATCACCGGTCGATATCGTGGAGCTGCCCACTCTATCTGTAACTTGAATTTCAAGCTTCCCAACTATGTCCCTATTGTATTTCATAATCTCAGAAATTACGACGCCCATATTTTCATAAATCAGCTTGGAGCCGATAAGGGAGACATCACAGTATTGCCACAAACTTTTGAAAAATATATTTCTTTTACCAAGTTGCTCCCCGTAAATCAGTATAAAGCGCAAAATGGTACAACTAAATCGGTATTACTACAAATGCGTTTTATTGATTCCTACCAGTTTCTATCGACCAAACTCGAAACTCTTGCTTCACTTTTAGACCCTTCACAATGTCGTGAAGTACGTAGAGCCTTTCCAGATGATACACAATTTGAGTATATGCGACAGAAGGGTGTTTTTCCCTACTCATATCTAACGGATATGGTGAAATTCAGTGAAACATCTTTGCCAGACAAAGAGTGTTTTTATGATGAGTTGCGTGATGCGCACATATCGCAAGAAGATTACAACCGTGCATGTAAGGCATGGACGGCTTTGGGTTGTAAAACGTTGGGCGACTATTCGGACATGTATCTAACCTCCGATGTATTGTTACTGGCAGACGTCTTTGAAAACTATAGAGATTTATGTCTTAAGACGTACCACTTGGACCCCGCCCATTATTTCACTGCCCCTGGGTTGAGCTGGGACGCAATGCTTCGGCATACAAAAATCGAACTTCAACTCCTCTCAGATATTGAAATGATCCACTTTTTCAAGAAAGGGATACGGGGTGGAGTGAGTACGTGTATTACACGGAAAGCGGAAGCTAATAATCCACACCTCCCTACATTTGATGCAACAAAACCAACATCCTATATCATGTACCTTGATGCCACGAATTTATACGGGTACAGTATGTCCCAACATTTACCGCTGGGGCAGTTTGAATGGATGACTTCGGATGAAGTTAAAAACTTTTCCGAAATTCTACCCGAAGTAAGCGACACCTCAAATGTTGGTTATGTATTAGAAGTAGACCTTGAGGTGCCACGCGAGCTGCACGATTTCTTTAATGAATATCCGTTTTGTCCAGAGATGATTACACCTCCTGGTGGGAAGGGTAAAAAATTAATTCCAAATCTATATGAGAAAAAACGATATATAATCCACTATCGAGCATTGCAACAGTGTCTGAAGTATGGAATTGTGTTGAAAAAAATTCACAAGGGACTACGGTTTGCACAAGCTAAATGGCTGGAACCATACATTGCTTTAAATACTCAGCTCAGAAATCAGGCTAAGAACAAATTTGAAAACGGGATGTACAAAACGATGGTAAATTGTATTTTTGGAAAAACGATTGAAAACGTGGAAAAAAGAGTGGACATTAAACTAGCAACAACTTTTGAAAGTAACAGTCGCAAGCGTGGAGCTTCTAATTATATTAGCAAACCAACATTCAAAGAGTTACGCATTTTCAGTGAAAACTTAGTTGCTATTCAAATGGAAAAAACATTTATTGATTATTGCCGACCGACATATGTTGGATTTTGTATTTTAGATATCGCCAAAATTGTGATCTATGACTTTGTATATGATTTTTTAAAACCAACATATGGAGACAACTGTACAATTTTATATACGGACACTGATAGCTTAATAGTTCATGTCAAAACGTCAAATTTTTATGCGGATATGAAAGCAAATATATCACGATTTGATACATCGAATTATACCGTTCCAAATTGTCACAACGTACCAAAAAATCAGTCAATCTTAGGAAAAATGAAAGACGAATATGCAGGCAAAGTACTGGCGGCATTCTACGGAACAGGGGCCAAAGCATACTGCATTGACTCTATCGATGAGGTATGCAAAAAGGCTAAAGGAATTACCAAAGCCAGCGTAGACAATCAGTTGGATATAATCCACTACAAAACTATTGTGGAAGGCTCCAAAAACCAAGTGTATTGTATGATGTATGTGTTTAAATCTGAATCACATACCATCTATACAAACTATATAAAAAAAGTGGCACTAACAAATCGGGATGATAAACGTTACTTAATTCCAGACTCAACAAGTACATTGGCTTGGGGTCATAAAGATATCGCCTTTCACGAAACTCCTCAGGAAGAACGCTTGGAGTTGCTGCTTCACCTACTCAATGAAGCGATGGCACAAGACAATGATGAACCGCGGTGACTCCTTCCCCACCATGTATTTTCAGTGGTTAGAGGAAGGGGCTATAGCTATTTAAGCTCTACGTCAGGCTGAGCACAACATAGTTCCAGCCATGGGTGCGCAAATGTATTTCACACTGTTTTCGCAGTTGTGCAGCGCTCAAGTTGCGGTAATCAATAAGTACATACGAACAATTGTGCGAAAAGTTCCCACTGATGATGAAATACACTTATTCACATCGCTGTTGGATGAAGTGGTAGTGCCCGATGAAGCCTTTCAATGGATCGCGGAATCCGACGCTTGTAATGCTGAGGTGATGAAAGCTATTATAGCACGAAAACTTCACCTAGATCATGTAATAAACGATACTATTGCCGCACTGCACGGTGCACACTATACCAACATCAGTTTGCATGGTTTGAGTAAGATATTCACTCAGTTGTTAAATCCTCCGACAATATATGAGCAGCATTATATTTTCACTTTATTAAGTGGAAAGGCAAGTGAAGATATAAATGAAGTTTTTCCTGTTGCAAATATTGAAAACAATTATCGAACAACTTTAATACACGTGGATACAACGATGTGCACACTTGGATATATGGCAGATATGGTACTATTTGAACGTTTTGTTGATGTGATTACGCATATGGGTATCACATTCGTGTTTGATCCACGAAGCAAAGAGGAACATAAATCGCTTATTCAATGGTTACGCAAAAATATTGAAAAGGGTATCAGAGGCGAGGGCTCTTTAGGGTGGACATGTGGTCCGTGTAGTTTGAAATGGCCGTCAACTAACCTGGATGACTATCTGGATGCACTCAAAATTTTACATAA
>CATOUR010000375.1:0-22921 GCA_951848785.1 Callosobruchus maculatus
AATTGTCGATATTAATTTTAATAGTCTATAGATTTAAATTTTTTGTGTCATTTGATGTTTGTTTCTTGCATGCGACTAAAAATAAATTAAAATAAGCATGATGTGTGTGTGTTTTTTTTAGAAACAATTGTAATCATTTTTCAGAAAAATCAACAATTTTGGCAGCACTGCACGATAATTTCTTCATTGGGTGGTGGCAACACTGTACAAAATACATATAGATTTATAATTTAATATTGTAATATCTAACTTCTGATACCTATTACCTATATACAGGGTTGGGATAAAGTATGGAACCAAGCAAATATCTTTGAAACGGAAAGGGTGATATTGCTGAAAATTTGCAGGCAAATGTAGTGACGTATAGTGCATCCGAAGACATTATGTTAGCTATTCTATATGTACTTCCGGTATGGGACACCGAGTATATTTTTGAAGATTTTAATACAACTTTTTTCTCCGAATACGTCCATAGTAGGTTTAGTATTTGTTTCTGTAAAAATGGGAAAGATAAAGCTTTTTTATTCACTGAAACGTTCATTTTATTTGATGTGTTACAATAAGATAATTTAAAATGAATTATCAAGGAATTATATCGGACGTTCAAAATGCCAGCCGTTTAATTTTTTTTATGGTCGGCCTCCCACAAAGGCTGAAAGCCTATGGCGCTGTAGAAGCGCTGCGAGAGGATACGTATCGGTTCACGTTAGATTTGAAACGCTGCAGGTTGTAGCCGTCGGGAAACAAATTCCCCGGCAGCTGATTCCACAGCGTCGAAGTTCTCCAAAAGAAGGAATGCTGTAGGAGACTAGTTCGGGGAGTAAGGACCTCGACCTGGTAAGGATGAGCTCGCAGAGCTTCTCTAGTTTTCCTGGTTCGGACGGCCTGTGGTGTTATTATCTGAGAGTTCCTGACAGTATGCAAGTCTGTTGACAAATTGCTGAGTTACCTTGTCGGATCATTCACGTCAGGATCAGGACGTCAGGAGGTAAATGGCCGGCATCTTAAACATATGAAGAAGCTTTATCTTTCCCGTTTTTACAGAAACTAATACCCAACCCACTACGGACGTATTCGGAAAAGAAAGATGTATTAAAAGCTGCAAAAATATACAGGGTGTTCCATTTAAATTCAAAAGTTGACGGTACTTCCGGTTAAACCGGAAGTACATTAATAGCTAACATGACGTCTTCGGATGCACTATATGTTACTACACTTGCGTGCAAATTTTCAGCAATATCATTATTTCCGTTCCAAAGTTATTTGCTTGGTTCCATACTTTATCCCAACCCTGTATTTGCGATAAGACGACTCTGACAAGTATGTAGTCTGACAACACAATCACCCATGGAAATCTAAATTACATTGTATAATAAATTGATATTGAAATACAGACAGATCAAAATTGACACAACTGTGATTACCCCAATTAATGAAGTAATATTAAAATATCAAAACAAAATCGGATAACTGTGACTTGGTAATTGGTGAATATCGATGTCACTTTTGACCTCATATTATGTAGATGACTAGGCTAGGCATACATATTGTGGCTCGTTGATACATCATCTGTTTTTTGGTTCTGTTCATAGACAAAACCCGTCGATTTTCTCGTATAATAGTGTTAATAGACCCACTTATTCTATGAATTTGGGACCAATAGTTCTGTTACATCAAGATCGGGTAGAGTAGTAATGTGATCTGGTCATGATCTCTGACATGCTTCTTTTGCTAAGAGAGGAACGTCTGTTATATGTAATTTTTAGATATCAGTGAAAAAATATCAGGCCGTGAAATATCGCTTATACCTAGTTAGTAAATACAGGGTGAGTCAAGCTCAACGCCTCGGACTCTTGTGACCAAACGATACCACTTTTCGAAAAATCGACTTTGCAAGTGTATGTAGGTCGAGTAGGGCTACATTTTAAAAACAATGACTTTTACACAGGGTGTCTAATAAAAGCGTGACATATCAAAGTTATGTTTTTTTAAATGGAACACCCTATATATTATTGCATACTTAGATTCCTGGGTGCATTTTAGTGTGACTTTATGTATCACACATGGGACTTTAAGCGAACCGTTTAGGTGCAAATCACAATTTTGGATGTAAGTATATGTCAGAAAAAAATTGAATATCGCAGTTACTATAAATCTTAGAGGGCTGTGACTTTGCCGTGTTACTAAGCATGAAATGTGTCAGCTTAGTTCAGACGGTCGAGTTCGAATTACATTTGTACTTGGAGAAATCGGTAGATCAATTGAGGAAACTTCAATCAAAGGTAACTTGATTTTTTCAAACAGGAATGCATAATTTTTTTTATACGATCAAATGTGCAATTTGATAGGCTTTCTAATTATATCAGGTTGTGAATATCAATCTATGGTAGTTTTTATTAAATTTCGAGATTTCAATCAAATCAGTGTTTTTCAATTTCCCTACCTGTAAACAAACTAGCAGGCCATGAAATATAAACAAAATCGTATTCAGATGGAAGAAAACAACTAACTTAGCAAACACTTAGCAGAACTAGAGTAAAAGAACAAGATTATAAAAATTCCCTACAACAAATCAACTCTAACCAGAAACAACGGCGGTAACATGTCTAAGGTTAAAGAGAAGCTGGAGTACGACAGAAATGGATAATTTTTACAGCCTACTAGCGACTGCAATGTATTAGAGATTAAAAATTTCTAAAATCACTAAACACTTTGAAATGAAAGAAAAACTTTCAGCGATCGTTGCCGTCAGTCTAATATCTTCAGAACGCAATTTCACATTTAATGGTATAAAACAGTAGCCATTTCCGTCAAAGTCAAAAGTAATGATACCTCTCACTGTCGTCCTTTAAATTTTTCAGCATCTATTAGCAAGGTCGCAAAAAAAGGAATACTGACAAATCATATTTTAATTTTCTGCCAAGTATAAATTATGTTTAATAATTTGAGCAGATTTTTGATTTATTCTTCATTTTCGGCGATCTTGCTTATGAGTATTGAAGAATTTGCAGAACTCCAGTCAGAGGTATCGGTTACTATTTTTTTAAATCATGAAATGTGAAATTTTATTCTCAAGCTATTAAACTGCCAGCAACATTACGTGGTAGATTTTCTTTCATTTCAAAATTCACAATGGTTTTGTGAATCGCCAATCTTTAGAATATTGTAGTAGCCGGTATGCTGTGAAAAATACCCATTTCTGTCGTACTCCAGCTGCTTTTTGACCTTAGATGTGTTATGTCTGCTATTTCTGGTTAGAATTGATTTGTTGTGAGTCATTTTTATAACTTTGTCCCTTTACTCTAGTTCGTCCGTAACTGTCTGCTAAGTTAGTTCTTTTGTTCCATCTGAACAGTTTTTTGTTTATATTTCATGGCCTGCTAGGTTGCTTATAGGTAGCAAAATTGAAAAACGCCGGTTTTACTGAATATTTGAAATTAAATCAAAACTACCAGAGATTGATATTTACAACCACATATCATTAGAAAGCTTATCAAATTGCATATTTGACCGTATAAAAAAAATTATGCATTCCCATTTGAAAAAATAAAGTTACCTTTTATTGAAGTTTCCTTAATTGATGTAGCGATTTCTCCAAGTACAAATGTAATTCGAACTCGACCGCCTAACGTAGGCTGACACATTTCATGCTTAGTAACACGGCAAAGTCACAGCCCTCTTAAGGTTTATAATAGCTGCGATATTCAATTGCACACCTACCTATACCCAAAATTGTGATTTGCACCTAAACGGTTCGCTTAAAGTCCCATGTGTGATACATAAAGTCACACTAAAATGCACTCGGGAATCTAAATATGTAATAATATACAGGGTATTCCATTTAAAAAAACATAACTTTGATATGTCACGCTTTTATTAGACACACTGTATAAAACTCATTATTTTTAAAATCTAGTCCAACTCGACCTACATACACTCGCAAAGTCAATTTTTTGAAAAGTGGTATCGTTTGGTGACAAGAGTCCGAGGCGTTGAGCTTGACTCACCCTGTATAGCTGTAGTTAGAAATATATGGAGTTGTTTACACTTTTTGTGCTCCTACCGAGTGCCGAGCCGACACTACTTACGTACTTAACTTACAAGTTACAAAGTGTGCTTTATGCCTTCTGAGACGCCCGACGAGTCTGTTATCGATACATGAATATATCGGATGTAACAGTATCGATACTTGAAATATCGATACCTTATCAAGATAAAAAATCTGTAATCTATTACTAATATACAGATGAATCTTCCCAAATCAAATAAGTTGGCAGATGTGTGTCTTATGTTTTAACAGAAAACACTTGGTTTCTATACCTCAAGTTATCAATAGAAAAATACTAGGGAATGTCCCCCCTATCTAAGAACTGTTTTGTGTATAAATTAAGATGAAACTGTTTTGAAGCTTACTTTACAAATAGAAAAAATAAAACAATTTTCACTATATGCGTTGATACAGGTACAGCTTGTTCTTTTTAGGAAATGACCAGTGACGTCATCACTGAGGCTTCACTTTATATATAAAATCGACTCATGTTTCTCGAAGATAAAGGTATGCTTAAACAGCGGCAGGTATATCCGAAAATAATTAATCTACAAAAACATCTAATCCTCAGACGCTGGTCAGTCTTTAACTAAATCAGTTATGTGACGTCACTGGCATTTTCGATACTTCGGTTTCCACAGAAAATGTATCGACCCGTAATCAATATCGCTTGCAAAGTAACGATACAAAATATCGGATATCGGTTGCTAAAGTGTCGAAAAAATCGTATCGTATCGAACATCCCTAGCTAGGACTAGAAGGGGCTGGGGCGGCACTGCGGCAATCCGGAAGGGGCGGTCATTAGTGTAGTCAAAATTGTATATTGTCTGTGTATAATCAGATGTCAATATACAATATATGGGCATTTCTCTGCTAATTGGAAAATCGTTGTCCCAGGCAAATTTGACAGAATTGGTGTGATTATTACTTAATTCTCTATGTCAGACATGATTGTAAGTCAGCTAATCTTAGCACATCGTTGATCATATGATTAAATAATATCACATAACTTGTTAAAATGCATTTAAAGTATCTCAAGTCACAGTCCCCTGCCGTGTCCCAATTCCAGAGTGATAAGCCTTACAACAATTTTATTTGTTTTCAGTATCAATTTGCCTAATTTGAAAATTTGGAAGTAATACTAAAATGCAGTAAGTATATTCATAAAAAACAGTTTTGATGTAAAAAACAATTTTCTAGAAGAACATGGCTTTCAAAAGCTGTCCTCAAAATTGTTAAACAGTCCCCTGTCACTATTTAAAAATCGCGCCAAACTCGTTTTATGTAGTGGCTGTACTGGTTCTACATTGACATCGCTCACGAACAGCGTCAATTTCTCTAGGTTGTATAACTAAGCGAACGGGCGCCATTTTACTCAGTATCAATGGTGCATCTGTGTATGAACCACGTGTTTGCGTCGCTCGTTAGAACATTCCCCTGGTAAGTAGATTTTCTCTTATTTGGAATGATTAAATTATAATAATTTCATATAACGATTGCTTATCGAGTTTGTTATCTCTTCTACCTATTAAATTTAATTAGAATTTAGGTGAATTTCAACTAAAAAACATTCTTTGTAAAAATAACAGTCCCCTGGGAACAGTCCCCTGCCATTTAGTGGCACAAGGGACTGTTCTATGCTCCAGGGGACTGTTTTATCACCAAAAAAGCACTAATGGCAATCAATAATCATAGTTTCAGTAATTTGTATTATGGTTTTTTGCAGGTAAAGGTCCACGATGCCACCCAAAAAGACAACTAGGACAAGAGAAGAAGTTTTAGAGAGAAAACGAATTGCTGAGAGGCTAAGGTACCAGCGTCTTAAAAATGATCCCGAAAAAAGACAACAAATGAAAGAAAATGAACGCAAAAAATACCAGATGAAGAAAAGAAAGGGTACAAGGAAGTTGGTGAAAGATATGGATCGCCGCGAGCACAAAGCAGCGAAAAGAATATGGAAAGAGCATTGTACCACCTATCGTGCGAAGAAAAAGTCTCTGAAGGATATTACAAATAATTTTGTTCGTGAAAATACCCGCGACTCTCTCCCAGTCTCTCCAGCTCCTCCAGTATCTCCAGAAAATGTACTAGCGGTTGCAGGAGACAAGCTAAATTAAAGCGCGAACGTATAATCAGAGAAAAGGATCGTAAGATCTATCATTACAAGAAGAAAATGGAAAAATATAAAAAGAGGTTACAGCGCTTGGAGAAAGCTAATTCAAAAAATAATGCTGACACTCCCAACACAAAACTACAAACGATGTGCGATACACCAGAGCATCGCAAAGAAGTTGTTAAAAAGGCCCTTTTTGGTGAAGTGTTGAACGAACAATTGAAAGAAAACTATGCCAATTTAAAAACCTTGAAAGAAAAACAAATTTTTGGGAAAGTCCTGTCTGGTAGATTGGTAGACAAATATAAGTTGTGGGCTAGCAAAAACAGTGCTATTTCTTACAAGAGAGCGCAGCGGGCACATCAGTCTACTTTGATACCTACTACACAGAGTCGTCAAGATAGCGCTGCATTTAAATATATCAAAGTTGTCCGAAGATTTTATGAAGATGATGACAACAGCAGAATTGGTGCAGGAAAACGCGAATGTGTAACCAAAAAAGGAGTGAAAAAGCAAAAGAGATACCTGCTGGATACAATCGGCAACTTATACAAGAAATTTAAAGCTGAAAGCAGTGTTACAATCAGTTACCAGACGTTTTGTCGCTTACGTCCTTTTTGGGTTTTTATACCAAAAGTAAACGCACGCGACACATGTGTTTGTATAAAGCATTCCAACATTGATTTAAAGTTGTCTGCATTGCATAGTCGCAAAATTTTGCCCTACAATAGTCACATCAAACTATTAGAGAATACATGTTGCAATCGCTATGGTGAGCAGTGTTTGTCCCGAATCTGCCAACGCTGTATCAACAAGAATCCCCACTACAGAGAGTTTGACGACAGCAAGCCTATACAGTTCAAGAAATGGGTAGCGGAGAAGCAAGTTTATAAGGATCCTAAGTCTAAACAGACAAGAACAGTTACGAAATACATGAAAAAAACATTTAATGTTCGTCCACGTGAACTAATAGAAAATCTCCAAGAGGAACTGAATGCATATTATCTCCACGAGAGAAATATAATTCATCAGTATAAGGCTGTCAAAGCTTTAAAACAAAATATCAGTGATAAAGAAGCTATAATACATATGGACTTTTCTGAAAATTACTGTACCAAGTACAGTCAGGAGATACAAGCCTATCATTTTGGAGGGTCTAGACTTTAGCTAAGTCTTCACACTGTAATCATTTACACCAAAGGTTCCACAAAGCCCTACTGTACTGTCTCGCAAAACACAACACACTCACCAGCGGCTATATGGGTTCACTTGCAGCCAATTTTTAGATCTTTACCACCTAACATTACCTCTGTTCATTTTGTCAGCGATGGACCGGTAACCCAGTACCGGAATAAAACAATGTTTTATATTTTGGCTTCTAGACTCCATTTAGAGGTTCCAAATGTAGAACAGTTTTCGTGGAACTTTTCAGAGAGTGGTCACGGCAAAGGCGCTCCCGATGGGGTTGGGGCTGCATGCAAAAGAACAGCAGATGCTGTTGTTGCTGCAGGAGGTGACATTGACAGTTTGGAATCATTTGTAAATATCATACAAGAACGTTGTCCTGGAATCACTATGTTTACGATTGACGAGAAGGCAATTGATGAAATTACTGATTATATCAAAAAAGATGTAACTAATTTGAAACGTTTCACCGGCACCCTTAAGATCCATCAGGTAAAGGGCAAAATATCAAGAAGTCGTTCAAAATTACCACAAGGAGCTACTAAGCTGGTAATGAAAAGTTTGAGTTGCTTTTGTGATGATGAATGCCAGCATTTCAATTTAGGCGTAATAAGGTATGAAGAAAACTTGAAACTCATTGTTGAGGACATTTATACGGACTCGGAAAATGAAGACCAAGCCAATCTGCCTGAGAGTACCATTGATATTGCCGGACCCAGTTCAATCGACCATTATAAAATTGGCGATTACGTTTTAGTTAAGTTTCCTGTCAGAAATACAGAATACCGGTATGCTGCTTTAGTTAATGAGATAAGTGAAGAAGAAGGTGAAATAAATGTAACTTTTATGAAGGTTTGTAACGATATGGGTCAGACATTCAAAATTGTTGAAAATGATGTTTCCGATGTAACTTTCGAACAAATATTACGAAAGTTACCAAAACCTGATATAGTTCTGAAAGGAAAAAGAGTATTTTATTTTTTTGAGTCGCCTGTACCTGTTTTCGAGATATAAGTGAATTTTCATCAGTTCCTAAATGTTGTAACTCATGAATGTTTGTTAATGTCAAAACAAATGAAAATAACGATTACTTTCAATAAACATCTGGGTTTCATTTCATATAAACAGTCCCCTGAACAATGAAACAGTCCCCTGTCTCACATTTTCACAAAATCGTACATAATTCTCAAAATAAGAGAAAAACGTATGGGCTTTTGAAGATAAGTATTTGATTTATTCACATCTTTCGTTTTATTTACATGTTCTCTTAATATTCAAGAAAAATATGCTTGGGACAATTTTGTATCTAGGCTAGTTTCCAACTAGCAGAGAAAGACCCATATAGATCAATTTATTTTGTTTTTATCTTTGCAAATTTATATGTGCGATTATTCTGATATCCTACCACCACCTTCTGCGTTATTATAATATATATTTTATATAAATAATTACGTTTTTGTCATTACCCAGGTCTACATAATAACGTAACTGCACTATAGAAGTGTCGGCACTGATTGAGACCTGAAAGAAATGTAAACAACTCATATATTTTTGACTTCTTCTACATGAGTAGCAGTCTAGCAGCAACATCAGTAGCTTGATTAATGCACTATTGACTGGTAATAATGGTAATTGAAGAATTGAACGATTGACCAATTAATTATTATTGCCGTTTGTTTGACCTATAAATTCTGTAAATTTTAATGTAAATATAGTAATACCCCATTACTAAAAAACTACCTTTGTAATTTATTCATTATTTATATGATTTTCTATCATAATAAAATAAAAACGGCAACTTTCTAAAAGTTTTATGAACAAGCCATGTTAATTGTTGAGAGTTAAAAAAATTGATAAAAGTCGAAGGTGTTTCTAATTACCTACATATATGCAATTAATTAGTATTCTGTCAAATATAACAAATTGGATTTAGTTTACTTAAAAAATTATGAGATGTTTTCGTTAGATTTTGAGGATAATGTTGTGAATGGAAAATCTCGATGGAAAAGAAGTTTTTATTTTAAATGCATTTTTTCCGCCAAGAAAGATTTTCTCAATCAAGTATGAGTAATGAAAGACTGAATTCAGAAAAGCTAATTGTAAAATTGTGTATTATTTTATTTTAGCAAATTGTTGCAGGTGTTATGAGCTGTGGAGTTCGTACATAGAATTAGAAAATTTCAAAAACAGTTGCTTTGCTGTATTTGTTTTTGGAACTTGCTGTCGATACATTGCGAATGCGAAGTAACATCCTCAACGGACGACCGTGGAGTCGGAGCTGTAAAAAAATTGAATTTACAGTCCCAAATTGTGTAAAACGGGCTTTACTACCTACCATCCGTCAGTTAATTTTTACTATAATCCCCTCTACATCAGATATGCTAATTTTTCTGGTAAACTCCTGAACTTCCACCACAGTATCTCCAATTATACAGTAGCGCAACTCTCCAGAATTTTGGTGGTTCGCGCATAGCATCCCGCGCATCGTTCGCAGGATGTTTAGCACGGCGATCGCCTGAGTCGTGTTCAGTCTATGAGAGTGAAGGTAGTGTCTTTGACAGAACCGGATTAAGGAATTTGGTGATACGTTGATATGGATATCGGGACGCGTGAAGTCAAATGTTGCGCCGCTGTAGGCTGTATTAACAATTCCAAAAACTGTGACTATTGTTTTTTAAGCTTCCTCAAGATGCTGCCCGGTATGCGATTCCTCCAATATTTAATATGCCCCTTTATAACCTAATAATATTAAAGTGTGATAGCTTATAGCCTGCTCCATTTGTCTCTAACAAAGTCTGTCGGGTATTAGGGTAGCTGTGTTTTTTTTCAGTTTTTAGAAGAGTTAGACGTTACGGAAAGTCGTTCTTTAATTATGAGCCTAAAGTCAGAATAATAATTTCTCACTGTTACCTCACAGCACCACAACGTTCAAAAGATCTTTCACGGCATATAACAAAGTGAATGTTATTATGCATTCCAACATTATGAAATTTTAAGCAGGAAGTGAAGTCCATTTTAATGGATGCTCAAATAGAAAGTTCACAATAAAAAGAATCAACATGCTAGTTCCAAAAATATATCATTTTCCTCTATAAATATGGATTCTTTTGTTCAATATGCCTATTCATATGTAATATACAAATACAGAAAGAAAGGTAGGTGTTGCAATTATTTATGAATAACGACCAGTTTAGTATATTTTATCGTTGTTATAAACATATCGATCATTATTTTTTAGGTACACGTAACAAGTTTTCATCGGTTTTGCTGTTTACCACGTTTTCGTACCTTAAACGTTTTTCTGTGATGATTGATGAAGATACATTTAAAGGTTGTGAGATAACTAGACATAAATGTTATTTTGGATGCTACGTCGTTACATATACCCATATTTGAATCATGTAGGATATTATAAAGTTTTTATATTTATTTGAATGTTAAGGTTAAGTAATATAAGATAAAATAAAGTTGAATAAATCTCGCATTTTTGTAATTTACTTGCAAACGATAAAGCCACCTATTTTCTCGGAGTTAACAATTTTCTTTCATACACCGACTATTTCTTGTTTTGCTTCTAAAAAAAACGTTTACATCCCATTTATATGCAAAGAATCCATGATGAATTAGAAGAATCAGTACAAAACATTTTCACTTACAATAAATGCGAATGCATGGATATAACTTACAAATTGTAATTCAGAATTCCAAAGACAACTGCCTAACCTCGATGAAGAATATCACATTACCACACTGCTCTCAAAATTTACTCTATTTACGAGACATATCGCGTCCATTAAACTTATTGCAACACAATAGTCACGCTTCTTCACTCGATTACTGCTAAGCCGAGCCTGTGTTCAAAACGTAAACGGCAATACTCGCGGCTCGTGCTGAGGAGCCGACGTGGGGCTATGAGAGGCCAGTTTTTCGGAGACAAATTTTCTGCATGATTTCTAGGGAGTTGCGCTACTGTATAATTGGATATACTGTGCTTCCACATCCAAGGTATGGTAAACAGCTTATAAGCTCTTTCTAGGCATCTGTATACCATTACCCTTGCTTTAGGTAAATGTTTTCCGATACTGCAGGCTGCAGGATGTACCTGTATTTCGGATTACTTTCATTGAATGACTGACATCAGTGACATCCATGACATAAATTTTTGATGAATAAGTATCCATCAACGAATTCGAATTCGCTGATAGTCATACAATAAAAATATGTTTCTTCCGAGGTTTTTTCTCAAAATACTCATAAAACGACATTCATAGTCATAGCATCGTACATTGCTTAAATTTGTCAATTCTCGTTGGAGATTCATGTTTATCATGATTTTTTTATACTCGGTATCTCACTTGAACCCCCTGAACTAAAATCGTCGATAGCAAACTGTTTGTCAGTATTGCTTGTCCTATGCAAAAATATGTTTCATATTTAGAAATTTTTTAAAGAAGGTAAATGGAAATGTCATTCAAAATGAAAACATGATTTATTTATTAGGTATCCCGAAAATTAGAAAATTTGTTTCACCACAAAACTTCCGCTTTCTTTCCGTATAAATAATAAACTACGATCCATTGAACGATTATTTATTGATGATGTTTGGGGTTAGATTTTTTCTAGGTGTCAATCTTAGGTCCTACAAGTTAGTTTCAGTAGCCCTGTATATGTGAATCAGGGTTACCGGAACATTTAATTTTCAACATGCCTATTTGCCTATATCTTATAATTATAATGAGTTGGTGGTTCTTGGGCTATTCGGTCGACGTGGCTTTACAGCTTGATATTTCGCCAACATGGCATGCTAAAATTCTGTTGCTTACGAGAAACTAATGACAATTAAAGAGCCACTGCTACCATTCGACTACGGTGGTATTTGAATGCCGACAATTTTTTTTCTGAATATATCTTACAGGGCAACATAATAATAGTGGACAAAAAAGCAGCGAATCGTGCAGGTGCCTGGAGTGTATTGACGGCCGCCGACTAGCCCACAAACCACCAGCTTATCGGACCATGGTCGCAATACGATTATACTAAGTTGTAATGACGTTTTACTGTACCACAGAGCTGTTGGTTAATACCTAGTGCTTGTTGATGTTTTAAAGTTGATTTCTTCTTAAAATATGGAAACTTATACAGTAATGGAGATATTATCTTCGTTGGACTTGCAGGACTATGGCTCAGAATCACTTCCAGCTGGTGTTGGTTATAACGAAGAAGTTTACAGGTCACCTTCAGAGGATTCTGGGCTGGGAATGGGTATATCCGATAGGAATCCAAGGTAAACTGATCATGAATGAACTACTCTGAATACGCTCATCTTTGGTAGAGGTAGTCCGATAATTCTGAGCTAAATGTATTTTACAAAGATTAATTTGTTATGAATCTAATCATGTATTTAAGACAGTATTGATGACTATCTCCATTCCCTTTGGAGATTTTGAATTTGGTGTGTTAAATCCTTGGAATAACAAACCACTTGCTAAACCAATCCAACGTGGCATTATACAGAAACTATTATAAAATTTCCTTGCTATAACAGAACCAAGATGAGAATGGGTCGGCAGTGCGTTTGTCGCTGCGGCAAAGCTCGGCGGAGGCGTGCCCAACTTCATATAAAAAAGGACGACCGCTTATTTGATTTTCAATGGGACGAGTCGGTGTTTAAAATTAATGAGCGGTCAATCAGTGGCATACCGTCCGACCATAATTTAATATTAAAATTTAATATTCTATTAAATTTTGTCATTCAGCGAGCGTGATTCGATTACAAGCACTTGATCGTTCAAATGCCAGGAGGAAGGATCAGATAGATGAGTGTACAGGGTGGGGCATGTAAGACAACCCACAACCTTATCTCAGAAACTATATGAGATAGGACAAAAAGTAGAATATAAAATTGGTTTCATAGGATGTGGACTTGAATTTTATTATAATTATGTATATACAGGGTGACCCGTTGTGCCGGCGTTTGAAAGATTGCTTCTTTCAATGACTAGTAAACGTGGAGTTGAATCGAGAGTTGAATTAACCCTTGACACTTAACACTTGAACAAATCTGGCTAGAATTTCACTTGTGTAAAGAATCCTTCATATTTGGCACACTTTACAGGCCACCTGGAAAGAATGTGAATGAATTCCTTAGTAACCTAGAGGATAATTTAGCTGAATGTTTTTTAAATTCGAGTAATGTTGTCTGCGGGGGAGACATTAATATTGACTGCATGGATTATCAGAACAAGTATGTTCAAGCATTTTACAATTGCATAAATATATTTGATATGCTACAAATATTAGTTTCTCCAACTCGCGTTACAAACACTTCTTCTACACTTATTGATGTTATTGTAGTGCCTAAAAATATTAAGGTTTCCACTAAAGGTACTGTCGACATGGGTAATGTATCTGATCATTTACTAGTCTACTGCAGTCTTGATTTAAAATGTGCTGCTCCAGAGGTAACAACTAGCTTTAGAAATTTTAAAAGGATAGATCGAGGCCTTTTACATGAATTACTTCTTTTATCTCCATTTCAGGACATATTTTTCATTCGGGATATAAATGATAAGATCCTGTATTTTAATTCTATCATTATTAACATCTTTGATACGGTAGCTCCCCTGAGAAAAGTAAAACGTGGAAATTTTAAACCACCGTGGCTGACGGATAATATTAAATTACTGATGAGTTTGCGTGATAAGGCATTTTCTAAATTTAAAAGAACTCGTGAGCCATCCCACTGGGAATATTACAAGCTGCTGAAAAATTATACAACAAGTGCTCTCAGGAATGAACAAAGAGCGTACTTCACGCACTCTTGTAATAATTCTCGCGGGTGCTCAAAGACGCTTTGGAAAAATTTGCGGAGCCTAGGTATTAGGAGCACATCTAGAGTTAACATTCCGGATGAATTTAATAAGCCAGATGAATTAAATTCACATTTTTTAATTCCATCATCAAATTCTATTGATCCGGATCCAGTAAAAGTTCAATTTTACAATAACAATTACTATAAAGCCTTTGACCAGCTATTTTCTTTTACTCTTGTTTCTGAAGCCATAGTGTATAAATACCTAACCGAAATTAGAACACTTGCTATGGGAGTCGACGGTATCAACATAGAAATGTTACTTCTGTGCTGTCCTCATATTTTGCCGGTTGTAACACATATTATGAACTGCTGTTTGTTGGAAAATGTTTTCCCAGACTCCTGGAAAGTTGCCAAAGTTTTTCCACTTCCAAAGAAGGACACCATAACTGGTATGTCTGACCTGCGTCCTGTATCTATTTTGCCAGTACTTTCAAAGGTTTTAGAAAAAATAATGAAATTTCAGTTTATCGGTCATATAAATAAATACACTATTTTACCACAGTATCAGTCTGGCTTCCGAAAGGGGTTTAGTTGCACCACTGCACTTCTGGATATAACTGATGACATTGTTCAAGAAATTGATGATGGCAATACAACAGCTCTTGTATTGCTGGACTATACGAAAGCATTTGACACGATTAATCATCAGCTAATGGTTGCAATATTCAAGTATGTTGGTTGCTCTGACGAAGCAATTAAGCTATTTTCGAGTTATTTCTCGATGAGATATCAGTTTGTTGAAACTTCATCCGGTGTATCAGATTGGAAGCCTGTGGTATGTGGAGTTCCACAAGGCTCAATTCTGGGTCCTGTACTTTTCTCTGTCTATTCGGCAAATATAACTAATTGCTTACGTCACTCTAAAGCTTACTTATATGCTGACGACACACAATTAAAATTTTCCTTCCATCATACAGAGGTGCAAGCTGCAATTGAGTCTGTGAATGAGAATCTGAATAATCTGGCTAAAGAGAGCAGTTCACATCAGTTGTCAATAAATCCTTTGAAATCTAGTGTACTGTTATTTGGAAAGCATAAAGCGGATATTGACGACATCTTTAAAGTCTCAATTGATAACAAAGTTATTCCTTGTACAAATTCTGCCAGGAATCTGGGACTGATCATGGATAATGAATTAAGGTTTTCAAAACATATTGACAAATGTATCAGTCGGTGTTACAGCGCGTTGAAAATATTGTATCCTCATCGCCATATTTTTTCTGTCAAGCTAAAAACGTTACTTTGCGATGCTTACGTCCTGTCTTTATTTAACTATTGTGATGTAGTATATGGCCCTTGCCTGAAGAAGCATGACAGAGATCGGATACAAAAGGTACAAAAGTCTTGTCTTAGATACATATTTGGTGTCAGAAAATATGAGCCTATATCACATAAGTTGTCAGAAGCAGGGTGGCTTAATATGCAAGCTAGAAGAGATCTGCATTCTGCAGTTCTTTTCCATAAGATAATTTTATATAAAACACCACCTTATCTCTACAATAAAATTACTTTCCGTTGTGACGTCCATAACATAAATGTTCGATGTAGGGGTCTGATCTCACAGCCCTCTCATCGATCAGCTATGTTCACTAGGTGTTTCTCCTACAATGTATGTCGATTATATAACAAAGTTCCCACAAACCTCAAATATTTACCTATATCAGCTTTCAAAATCCGTCTTAGAAAATTCATGTCTTCCAGTTGATAACTCTTCGGTTTTTTTTTCTTGCTTTCTGTGTCATATTTTTGTTTAGACGTGTAGATGATCTAATTATACTGATGTTTTTTTTGTACCGAATTTCACAATCAAAGAATTTAATTTCTTCCAATTGATAACTTTGAGTTTTTCTTTTGGGTCGCATTTTTTGTTTAGTTGGTTAGATGTTTTGGCCGACATATCTTTATATTATTAAAGTAGTATTTTATGTGTTATTGTATATTATGTGTAATTGTATATTGTCTTTAGGGCTGGCACTTTGATCAATCGCAGACTGCCTGCCAGTCCTTTTTGCAGCTGTTTACTGAACAATATGTTTCAACTTAATTTGTTTTTGTTGTAATTCATACTGCAAATAAATTATTATTTATTTATTTATTTAATTAAATAATTTCAAATTATTTGGAATCTGCCAACTCTAGGTATAGGACATATTTATATGAAAACACATAATTGAGCAGCGAATCCTACCAAACCAAACACTACAGGGTGTTCCATTTGAAATAGTTAATATATCGGTGTTTCAAGAATTGCCTCTTTCAATGACTAGCAAACGTTGTATATTATTTCAATAATATACAAAAAACGTTAAATCCCATTGTCTACCATATCTTTTGTACCATAGTTGTAGTGACGCATATTTTATAGAACGGCGAAAATTGATTTTTGAAAACATTGATTTTTCGAAAAAAAATTGCGATTTGCACAACAACCAAATAAAATTTAAAAAAACTTTACGCCGAAAATAGTTTGAATTGAGAGCGTCATCTGAAAATCGAAAAATATATAGGGTGTTTTATTTGAAATATATTTGACACTGACCAAGGCACAACGCAACACTCTGTATATACAAAATTATAATGGAAACAAAATCTAATTTATATCAAACAACCTTTATGTTTAACTTTTTGTCCTCACTCGTATCTGAGATAAGGTAGTGGGTTATCTTACACGTGTCTCATCCTGTACATAGTGTGTAATTGATAAAACCAATTATCCCATCATGCCAACACACAGACAAAACGGTATGCCACTGTGTCAGCTTCCCGATAACGTGAGCGCATCGAACACTTACTAGCGGTGATAAGCAAACTAGCGTGCAACCCATGGCGGATCAGTGGCGTTACGTGGTTGGCCCATTCTAATAATGGTTCTGGTTTACCAAAACTGTAAAACTAAGTCGATTAGATGAAATGAAACGATGAGCTCAAATAAACTATGCAAAAGATAACGTTTGCAAGCCCATAAAGCAACTTGGGCGATCTGCGTTGAATGAAACTGCAGTTGATAGTGATAGAAGGTTTTCAAATGATTACATCATGTCCCACGAGAAGCTTTTCACTTATGAACAGGTATAAAACCTTTGTTTTTCTTTTTTACTTCCTACACCATAAGCGGCAGCGTTGAATTAGATTAGAGAGCTTTTGTTAGGGTTCGCTATCGAAGTAGGCCTAGTCCAAAGCGACTCAGTTAGGTCATTTGAGTTCCCTAACAACTGCACCATTAGCAGTGCGACCAGCCCTGATCCTTGAATAAGACTCTACAGATTTGACACAACTTTTGTCGCGCCAGATCTTTACAGTGAAATAAGAGGCATAATGCAGTTTTCTGATGTTTGTTACAGAGATTGGGTTCTGCTATTCCCATGAGCAGAAAATGACAGTTTAACTGAGAATGTCCTGCCTACTGACAAACTATGGAAGCTTTCAAGTCATTCCTATTGTATCTGACTAGATCTCGTGTGAAACTTGAAATATCACATTATAGCCGAGAGTGCAATGTGATTGCGAACATTTTTGAACTCGATATAATACGTTTTTATGATGTCTACCAAAATCTATGTTAGTTATTTCGGTTCGCAGCCTTGTGAGTTGGCATTTTTATCACCGTATATTATCGTCAACAGCGGCACTGCAGAAAACTGTTCGACTTCCGTAGAGTATATGCCGCCATCAATAATGCGTACCCCTCTGCCTGGAAGACGTGCAGTACTTGTATGGTTGGAGTCGGCATATAACTGCAATTGTGGAATAAAGTTCAAATACATTAGATCGCAACATATTTTCCTATTTAGATTGAATCACCTTGTAATATATGTTTAGAAGACGTCTAGTCGTTAACGTAGAATTCAAGGAAACGTTGAAAGCCCAATTTTCTGGGTATTAAGCCGTTAAAATTGTATTATCTACCGCATTTAACTACTCACTTGACAAGTTTCTCTTGTGGACTACTTATCCATTTTCATAAGTGTGTTAAAGATACGCACCCGTTATCCTTACGATATACAAGCTTAGCTTGTTTACAGTTGTTGAAAGAAGAATAATACATACCATTAAAAACAATGTAGTTCATCGGTGTTTTACATATTCTAATAAACAAAATGTCAAGCTTTTAGGCGCTCACTATCAGCAATTAGCATGAAATAAATTCTCGATATAGACATTCCTTCTAGGCGTTGGTGATGGAAAGTAACGGGTTTGGGCAGCAGTTATGATAGACGAGACATTTGTGGATTATCGTTTTGGTTTATTTGAAATAAAATAAAACAGATGCACTTTGCTGACTTCACAATTATTTCCTTTTCATGACTTACTCAGCGCAGCCTCTAACAACGTTGAATCACGTACCGCATTCCCTAAATAAATTCTATTCAGTCCTCCACTTGGATTGGTTCAGATTAGAAGTCGATATTGAATTCCAGGAATCCTTTGGTTGTTTTGAAGGACATTTCTAGTGCTATTTTTATAGTAACTATTTTAAGTATTACAGCTTGCAACGTGAAGCCAAACCTTCCAGTTTTTATTTTGCATCAAATGAGACTGCTTTTATTAGACATATTATCTAGTACTTCTTCGACTGAATTTCTTATTTCATACGTAACTACGGCTAAATTCCGATACTGTTCCTAAATACATAATATCTTCTAGTGTAGTGCACTTATATATTTTCGCTGAATTTATCAGCATATCTTCAATACTAGTGATACAGCTGCTGCAACAGCAGATATTAAACTGTTCAAGGGAGTCCATTATTTAATAGTATTTGTAATGCTGCAATATTATGAAGATACTTTTACGTGCAACATTTTTAATGCAATTTGTAGTTGCAATAGAGTAGTCGGTAACCATAGCAGAAAGCAAGAAAGATATTTTTAGTATGACCCGGTCATACAATAATATTAGTATTAACAATAGACCCAACGACCTGGTACGGGACAGCCTATAAATAGCCTGATGGGACCATCATCCTCAGATTGGCCCAAAATATTATCATTTAGTCTGCCGTAGGTTATTCTTATGTTGTCCTAAAAGACAGCAGTGCAGACCGCCACGGGCCACCTTATGCGAAACACTTAGGTTAATCGAAAATAACGTGATTATTTATCTAGAACTGTTTTCCTTTACTCCTCTGGCTTACATACCGGGTTACTCTGGCACAGATCAGCTAATGTGGCACACTTTTCACTAGCATCATTATCATCATCATCTAAAGATTCAATAGAGTTACCATCCGAGTGTTTAACACAATTCAATCTAACCTCTTTCTGTTCCATTCGTTCATGAATAGGGTGACCATGATTAATATGTTGTGCCAACTATTTTCGATTGGGGTTCGAATTCCGAACATTTTACAGATTTTTGTGATTTTTTTTGCCTTCTCATTAGCTATATTTGTCCATCTTGCTGTATGTTGTGCCAACTATTTTCCATTGTTTTCCATTGCGGATCAAATTCCGGACATTTTACCGATTATTGTAATTCCGCCCGGACACAAAATTTAGCTCCAAATTTCCGGACATGTCCGGCATTTTCCGGACGGATGGTCACCCTATTGTACATTGTGATATAAAGTTTTGCCTTTAAGCTTTCCTGTTTCTTTTAATGTTCCTATAGAATGTTGACTTGGACAATTCTACACCCACCTTGAGAAAATAAACAGGTTACCGAATGATTATCTGACTTGCAATTTGTGGTTTGTACTTGGGGGTCCCTTGGCATGTCGGATGGTACAGATCACAGGTACAGATGGTAAAGGTATTGGAAGATATGATAAACGGCGAAAAACGATCCAGGCACCAGGAACTGGTGGTATGCAAGCTGCTAGCTTGCTTTGCTTAACTTTGCTGCAAGTCACCTTCACCTTTCACCTCTTTCGTCTTTCTAACGTCAACACTGTCAAATGTCAGATTTTGTATAAAGAAGGGTATGGCCTTGAGGGCTATCCTTTAAACCGCCTCATAATATACAAGCTGAGGATTTCCAAAATAGTCATCCTTAGGATATTCCAGTGATAGATGGCCGAACGGGAAACCCAAAGGATGTCCATGCCTGCCTGCCACAGTATATTCCAAACAGGTTATCTTAGGGCTAACAAAGGACAACCTAGGATAGCCTACCGATCATGTCGTTCTGGTCTTATCCCAAATTTGGGCGATACGGCTTCATTTAGGACGTCCTAGAGATATCGGTTGCTGTGTGGGTCGTCTCTAAGGAGGAGTAAAATCGGACCAAATATCAGGAGCTAGCTGCAAGGCTAACCTAGCGGCTCTGGCCAGACTGCACTTTTACAGCCCATTCACACAATACTGTCAAACGTTTCGGTAATTTCGACGAATTGGCGCAAACCGAATTATATGTTCACACAGAAAACTGTTGTAAACACTTTTTGAGCCGATCCCGGGTTCTCGGTTCACTTTGAATAGTTATATTGCAAGATCGAAAATAAATACGTTATAATTTTTGTATTGCTATCATCGAAGGAGGCGTATATTTGTTAACTGAAAATGTTGGATTCAACCTATTGTAGTCAAAGATCTCGTTTGGGTACTTACTACCGATTAGGTATTATTCCCGAATCAGCTGTTCGGTTTTCAGTGACAAAGCGCGACCGAAACGACAAAATTGCCGTAGGCGTTTCCTAGAGTCACCGCGTGAATACCTCTGTTTAAATGTACGCACCACTGTAATACACAGTAAAAAAGACGATTCGGTAAAATAGCCGAATCGGTGTCGTGTGATGTGAATGGGCTCTTAATCTGCTGATTATGGTCATGGTGGTGGTATGGGGAATACGCTGCTCTATACACTGCGTGCTATGCCGGTGTAATGTGCGGCCGCGTACATCTTAACCGCTAGAATACAGAATGCAATCATCCTTAGGTCCTTCCGCCTACTTAGGGCGCACGATTCGCGGACCCAGTGATTCACTGACTTCACGACTGAGGAGTAGTCAGCATTTACAACGGAACAGCAGCTCGGTGTGTTGGAGCCCGAGCTGTACATTTTTCTTGACACAATACTAATAATAGACCTATAGTACAAAAAGTGAAATTAGTTCAAGTTTTTGACATTCTAAATTTTGTTGACCAAATCAAAACCCTAGGTTAATTTCTGAATACGATCTTTCCTAAATTCCTATCAATAGTCGAGGTGTTTAAATATGAAATATTACCCATTTATTTATTATAAACCAATGGTCCCTTGTGAGTACAAAATATTTCCGAACTCCTCTATCCCAAGCATCCCAATATTGTTTCCCTCCTGAAAAAAAAAGAATACGATTAAGGACTTAAACCGCATAAAAACAAAATTTGCAGCTGTTTTACTATCGTTACTGTCTCTGCCGCCTCTGCACCAATTTTCATGACCTACTATGATCCCAGATTATATCACACCTCAAATTTCATCAAGATACGGTGAAATGGTTAATAATATTATATACGTTAGAAAAATGGCAACAGGCATAGGCAGACAGAGATCAAGACGAACAGACAGATCGACGGAAAACAATAATATACTTTTCCCTGTTACGGTGTAGGAAGTAAAAAATCTGTAAAAGTACAGTAATCAAACTCGGAAACCTTGTTGTCTTATCTATTTATTTATTTCGAATGCCATATTATAATATGTACAACAACTTAACATCATTCACAACAAAGCGTCTCACGTAGAACTGATAACATAGATAATGATTATCAACCACCATAAAACAACATCTAATTTTTAATTTACGAGTACTTCGTCGAACATTCAGCAAGACCTCACTGAGTCGCTGATGAAGGGATTGACAAAATAAACAACCGTTTCTCTACTGCACTTACTCTAGATTCTCTTGAGAAGTCTTAAGTTATGAACTCAAGAGAGTCCGAACTAATGCCATTCTCAACTTTGGTCCGACTGCATTGACTTAACTAAGCAAGACATGCATTTGTTATTAATCTGAAGGACGGCGAGACTATTCTATACAGGGCGATTCCTAAGTTGATGATTTTTTTTAGCTTTGTACAGAAGTCTTTAAAATAAACAACTTTTTCAAATAACTTTTGCAGAAAACTGAAAAATAAGCGAGATACATAATTAAAAAAGCAAATCTGTGCTTTGTATCAAGACGTACCTAATCTGTTCATGTCTAGTTTTTTACTCGGATTTCTGTCTTATCGATTAGACATTGTTGCACTATCTGACAGATACAATCTCTAATTAATAAGACAAAAATTCTAGCAAACAACTAGACATAAACAGATTACGTATGTCTTGATATACACGCCCTAATTTACTATTTTTGATTCTGTATCTCGCTTATTTTTCAGTTTTTGAAAAAAGTTATCGATTTCTATACACAGTTAAAGAAAGTACCAACCCACCCCTGTATATGGTGGGTTTAGAATCTGAATCGTAGTACTACACACAAAAAAAGACATTCTCAGAATAGATGACTTGGGCCCGACAGCAACGCTGTTTCCAAGAAAAATGTGGATTTCTCTATGGCGCCATTACATTATTTTATTTGATGTTTGTGTGTTGCGCAACGATTTCGAATTTGATATAAAATGTCTAGATGGTATTAACTTACTGTTTTGGATAGTGTTGTCTCGTCTAGTAGAACATTAACAAATAGGGTAATCTTCTTAATCAAATGTCTTGCGTTTACCAAGCGTTTTACATTGAGGTGACATGACAGTGGATTTGTTGCCACAAGTGTTTT
>CATOUR010000376.1:0-28195 GCA_951848785.1 Callosobruchus maculatus
AAATTTTGCGCTTTTCTGTTATTATGAAAAAAAAAGCGCTCTAGCGGTATCACTAGGAATTAGATATAGACGATATATGATAGGTGAGATGAGTTTGATGGAACAATGAATTATTTTTCCAACAAGACCAATCCACTCAGTCGTTTACGATTTTTTTTATCCCACATAGCACTGGATATTCTATGAATATTCTTTAAATCTCCTATATGTTCCATGAATATTCAGTAGAATCATCATAGAATATTCGTTATTTCTCTCGATTATTCTGGAGAATTAAAGTAATATCCTCGGTAATATCCTTTATAGAATATTATTATTTTATCCACTTAGGATAATCGGTGATTATTTGTTTAATGTCGGAATTATTCCAGAATATACCAGTAATGTTCTTCATACAATATTATTTTAATCATCTACTAAGAACAAGCTAGATTCTGAAGAACATTTAGTAATATTCGTAACAGAACTATTTTCTGTATGTAGACAAATAATATTCAATATGAGGTATTATTAATTTATATTTGCACCTTTCTCAGTGAATTAAAAAAAAAACTTTCATTTAGTTCTATTCGTTTTGCGTTTTCATCCTCCTAAATATACCTAATAAGTATTATGTCCAATTTTCAAAAGTTTATTAGTGAATTAGCCATTGGCAGCAATACGGTAAAGTGAGAGCATCTTAGGTGATGTAGTGATGTATGGTGACTATGGTGTCGTTCATTCGTCAGTTGTCAATCTTGTCAGGTTGTCACTCTATTCTTCGCTTCAAGTGTTCTGTGCTTCACCTTCGATTTGGATTTGTAATAAACATGTGATGTGGGCATTTTAGCGATTCACGAGTTTTATTCGTGAAAGGGGTGCATTTATACCCAATTTTGTACAATAAAGTTGCTAGTTGCTATAAAGTGTGCGACAGTGTTCCAAAGTATGGTCACCTACTATGGTGTAGTTCGTTGTATGATTATATAATGTGATGTGAGTAGAATTTTGAGGTTAAATGCAATAGGTTTACATGTTTACACTATATTTTAAACATCTTTAGACTGAGAGATGTCTAACCACATAACTTTCGTGACCATCTGCCACTAATAGGTGCTATTATTTTTTGGAACAGTATCCGTAATACCATGAAAATGTTTCCTATATGAGATAATTTAGACAAAATGTTCCCAGAATATTCAAAAACATTCTACTACGATTGTTCCTGTAATATCCTTGCGGAATATTCACCGGAATATTCTAGGAATATAGCGTGTTTTTCCCATTTCGAACGTTTAAAAGAATATTCTGTAAATATTCTAATTATCCACAAAATTTTCTCAGAATATTCATAATGTCCGTAGTGAGTGTGAACAGAATATTCTCATATCATCCAGTGCTATGTGGGATGGTCAGCCTCCCGCAAAGGCTGAAAGGCTGAAAGCTTATGGCACTGTAGAAGCGCTGCAAGAGGATAAGTAGTTGCTCTGGCGTATACAGTTTCCTACAGCGGAACAAAACTCCAAGCTTCTGAGATGCCGTTTTAACGGTACTGACGACCTCGTCCTGCCAGGACATGTTATTGTTGATGTTGTTCCCTAAAAGCTTGACGGAAGGTGACTCGACTATTAGGTGACCCTCCATTTCCACAGTTGGTAAACTAACGTGAGACTTCTTTGTCGGCGTGGTTGCCCGAATTTTCTGTACATTTGACTGTACTTTATTTACTAATCCCTACTCGACAATTGTTTTGAAATATACGTTGATCTGTGACGCATTTTGCTGTCGCCGACGTACCGTCTCCTGGGATGATAGTGGCTTGCCTAATTCCCTGCACGGTATTAATGTACTGTCGTCTGCGAAACTGTAGATTGGATTGGATGTTACTCCCAGCTGCTCCACGATGTACAACAGAAACAGTGTAGGTGATAGGATAGATCTTTGAGGAACACCAGAGTTATGGCTGTTTATTAAAAAAACATTGAACTACCTTTACCAGTTTATCTTGATAGAAACGTCATAAAGTGTTAAACAGAATTTTCTCCAGTAAATCCTAGCTTTGAGGAGCACCTATTTTTTGATATTTAATTTACTAGTTGAATTTTTGTCAAAAATCACTGCAAATGTTTAAGACGCCGTTTCCCCCTCCCCCCCTGATGGCGATCTTGGAAATCATAAGCTATTTTTCAAGGTCCTATGATAAGCACTCTGTTTAATTTTTACTGATGCAAGTCTATATAGCAAATACAATCTATCAATCAATCAATCAATTTTTATTTCATCCAGTAAGCCACCAAGAAGGATTGGATAAGTCAATAAATTACAGATAAACTGTAAACAATGATGGCATAGACTAAATACATAAATAGTAAATATTTGTAAAAAGAATAAAATGAGGTCAGTTAATACGTTCCTAGATACAGCACTTTGCATCGTTATCTGACTACTCGCTACAGTACTGGATTTTGGAAGCATTGAAGTTTATCATATCTTTGAGTCTCTAAGCGGTAATGGTCTCCTGATTCATCGATAGTGAAGCAGTCGCTGCCATCCTTCTGGGTTCAACAGAGATCAGTCTATTATTAATAATATCTGCGTCCAAAGTACTACCATCCGTTAAAACTTTGCATCGTGTTTGTAGTGCTAGATACATAGTGGATGTCAAACATTACTGTATTAATATTTTTTTGTTGAAATTGTGGAAATTTTTAGGCTGCAATTTTTTCTCAGAAATTTTGACCCACGTTGTATACAGGGTGTTAATTAAGTATTTTAACAAACTTTAACCACGAATAGTACTACGAAAAATAGAAAGAAAATGTCATATGAACATGGATCCGGAAATGCTTCCTAAGGGAGCTACGCCCCTTTGCATGGGGCACCCTGAAGACGGTTTTCCCTCGATATTCTCGAAACCATTCATAAAAAAATTACGAAATTAGGTACGATGGGTAAACTTTTGACGCTGAATCTGATTCTGAATTCAGAATTTCATAATTTTAATCAGAGGCGTATCATACGGGAGGAGTTAGGGGTAAAAATAATCCCATTTTCTAAATGGTAATTTTTTGACATTTTGATTTTAGAATGTGGTATTTTAGAGATTTGTACGTGAAAATGGTCCCTTGGTAAATCTCGATAGGGCTAACTGTTTTCGAGAAAAATGCATTTATTTATTTACAATAGCCTGCATCGATTCAATAATTTGCATTTTTCTCGAAAATGGTTAGCCCTATCGAGATATACCAAGAAACCATTTTTACGTAGAAATCTCTGAAATACCATATTCTAAAATCAAAATGTCAAAAAACATACCATTTAGAAAATGGAGTTATTTTTACCCTTAACTCCTCCCGTATGATACGCCTCTGATTAAAATTATGAAATTCTGAATTCAGAATCAGATTCAGCGTCAAAAGTTTACCCATCCTACCTAATTTCGTAATTTTGTTATCAATGGTTTCGAGAATATCGAGGGAAAACCGTCTTCAGGGTGCCGCATGCAAAGGAGCGTAGCTCCCTTAGGAAGCATTTTCGGACCCATGTTCTTATGGCATTTTCTTTCTATTTTTCGGAGTACTATTCGCGATTAAAGTTTGTTAACATACTTAATTAACACCCTGTATACTATTGCTTCCAAATAATTTTGTACCCGTGCTGTTAGCCATAATTAGATACACAGTAACACGTGGATTCCATAGACAAAAATAAACCAGCACACCGTCTATGGTACTCGCATGACCGAAAATACGTTTGACGTGGTAATAACCAAAATTACCAAAAATTGCTCTCGCCTTTATAGGTAGCGAAGATGCGTGAGCTGACGGTCTTCGTGACAAAAAATAAAAGCCATCGAAGAAGGCAAAATGCATTTAGAAGCGGCAGTATCTATAATTGTGGCCGCTTGAAGCGATACAGTAATTTGGTTTTCAGTTGAGAGCAAACTACTGTTGCTTGGACCCAGTCACAATTATACTCTTTTCTGTTTGTTAGCACATTCCTGAATTTTGAGAAATTGGAGACAATTGTCGAGCCCACTTATGTAGTTCAACGCAAGAAAGATTTATCTCAAACTAACTGCCCTAAAGCAATATTAAAGTTAAGTGAAGGTTCATGTTATTACCTGTTGTCGCGACTAACGACGTTACCTGATGTTAATAATAATAATAATAACTTAATCAGGTCAATATGTGTCAGGTAAGAGCTGGGACACAATTTATATATACAGATAGACGATATATACGGAACACATAAAAAATAAACGAAAATGCACAATCTAGTACGAATGAAGCACACATAAACACCCAAAATTTTTGTGAACTTGATGAATAAAGAGAGAATAATGAAAAATATTTTTTTATTAATAACTATGAACAACATTATATCGTTTTACATTAGTTATAGTTGAAAACTACAGCGCTATTTTTAGTTTTTGTATACAGAAGTTATATAATAGTTTGTATGAACAGTTGTCTTCATTAGCTTGCTCAGATCAGCAGGTAATGGAACATAGCTTGACAATCTTTGATACTCCAGGGTTGGTCTATATGCTTTCATATGCAGCCGCATATAGAACCCGCGCTCTCTGGTGGTCAAGCGGACGCGCCGTGGCGTCCCACCAGGAAGTCTACTGCTGTTCAGCAGCGATTTCGTTGGTTTGCCGTCACCTTCGGGTACCAGATGGCGCACCGACAGAACCTTTCTGTCGCCTGTTACAATCTTTGATACTGATCTGTTATCTCATTACCGATCAATTGGCATCGGAATATACAGTGTCCAGTGGTACCAATACCTCCACTCTGTGGTGAGGGTCATCATCTAAACCTATCCTATTCTATTCTAGTTATGAGGGATTAAGCAATGCCCACACGTTAATCTGCAAAGCGTCAATTCGTTTCTTTTTAAACCAGGGCTCTGTTCTTATGTTCTGCTGGATCTGTGTTGTATGATTTCTATGGTAGTTTTAGCTCCCTTTTTTGATTCAGATACTTGTTGAACACATTGTTCAAGTCACTGTAGGGAATTTTGAAACTTCTCAGCAAACTCAATCAATAATCGCTGTCTTTGCAAGTCTGTCGACTGTGTTGATTTTGGATTGAGGGGCTACATCCAAATTGCTGTGTTTGTTAAACAAGTTAACTATGACCGAGATGACATGGCTAAAATTCGATGATATTCTTAGTGCTTTAATTTCATAGCCGCACTCTTGCTGTCGGCGAAGATTATAACATCTTTAAGGTGGGTATTACTAAAATTTATTGTTTCTCAAAGTATTCTACCTCAAGATCAATACATTTACTCATGCTGTTTGCTGTAAAACCAATAATCAAAACAGAAATGTCACTGTTTTGAGTCACTTTGTAAACCAGGTTTTCGAACGCATTATATCTCAGTTTTTTTTAATGAAAAGAAGTCAACTGTGGGGCAAATACTCAAGCAATTTTACTTTTAGGTCTTCCAAATACTGTCTTTTTTGTTACGCTGTATGGGATAAAACATTGTAGTGATAAAAATCAAGCCGTTTAGTGGATACTGTAAGCACGCCTTTTCAAATACTCGAAGTAAACAAACTGTGATGTACTGTGACTGAGCATTCACTGTGCATTTTCCAAAAATCATATTTTTTCCGACACTTCGAGACTGCATCAGTTGGAAACACCTATTGAGCTGATTGGCGTTAACACTCAAGTTCAAATGCATATATCCATGTTTCACCATGTTATAATATTATACTTCCGTTTAGATCTACTATAATCTTTATTCTTGAGATTTTGTTGGCACCATTCAACACGACCTCATTTTTGAGTTTCTGAGAGATTATTATGAGCCCAACGACAACAAACTTTGACTCCGAATTAGTCATGTAATATCTTTTGACTGCAGTCATTTACTCTGAATAATTTTGTAGGTGACTCGGTTATCAGTCTGCCTCTATTCTTAGCCAGTGATTTTATCTCTCTCCATATGTTGCCCATTCTTCTTTCCTCGTCTGTAACCATTCTTCTCCAGGACTGTTCTCTTCGCAGAATGTGACCTATACAATAAAATTACACTTTCTCTGTCTGCTAACCGTCTCTACTTTCCTCAACCTCAAACCTGGAGTTTTTGCTCTGAGCTTTTGTGCTTTTCGATGTCCATTTATTAACACAGATTTCACGTTAGTATTGAAAATGCGCAATTCGGTTCTGGTTGAGTACGTAGTAGATTTACTAAGGGAGCCAAATGCTCTTTTTGCTTTTAGTAGACGTTGTTCGATATCCTGATCTATCCCTTCAGTGTCATTAACTATACTACCTAGATATACAAAGTAGTCAACTCCTTTGATCCCTTCGTTGTAAAGAAAAAGAGTTTCTTAGTTGGCCTGTTAATCCGCACTCTTTGTCTTCTTCACGTTTACCCATTTTGCTGCTTCCATTTTAAGGACGATTTTGACGATCCTTTTCCTGTCTTGGATAGTGTGCGATATGAGCCAGATGTCATCAACGCAATCCAGATCTTGAATCTTCTTCTTCTTTAGGTGCCATCCCCATTCTGGACGTTGGCAATCATCAAGGCAATTCGAACTCTGGAAATCGCCGCTCTAAACAATTGGTTATTGGAGCAATTATACCAATCCCTCAGATTCTTCAGCCACGAATGTCATGTCCTTCCTATTGTTCTTTTTCCTGCGATTTTTCCTAGTATTATTACTTGAAGTAGATGTTATTTCTCCCTCCTCATGACGTGTTTCAGGTACTATAATTTTCTTTTCTTCATGATTAGCAACACTTCTCTTTGTTTTTTCATTCTTATTAATACTTCAGTTACTTTTTGTAGGATAAGGTCATTCATACAAAAACTCCTTATTTTTCTATTTGCGACGTTCCGACTTATATTAAGTCATCTTCAGGCAACAGAAAATCGAAGTTTTTTATAGTTACTAGGAAAAAAAATCATAAGAATTTGACTAGATCAACAACTGGATTAATAAACACTGCCAACGGTATTAAAATACAACGCCACAAGACACGTACAGTAAAAACGAATAAAGTTATAACAAACAGGAACAGAATGGACAGAATTTGATTCTGTCCACGTTTCCATCCCATAGTACAATACAGAAATACGTAACATCCCACAAGCCGCATCTTCAATTCCAGGCTTAGATCCCGACTATTCAGCACTTTTTTCATTTTCATGAATGTATTTCTGGCTTTCTCTATGCGTATTCTTTGCCCGTGTGGGGGCGGGTTAGAATATTTCCCATCGTATATCCTGCGTGTCGTAAAAGGCGACTAAAAGGAACACCGAACTACTGTCGGTATAAGCAGTAACCTCTTCCCAACCAACAGCTTCGGGTGGACGAGTTGAGAAGAGTCAGGACACCTTCTTGTCCTTGGGGTGAGAAATTGCCCCTAAAGGCGGATGAACCAGTAGATACCATCTGGTCAGCGGCATGAGGATGCAGAAAGCAAATGGGAAACTACTGCATTAAAGATCTTAAAGATAGCCCAAGAGAAACTCGTAAAATGTGTAAATGCATTTTACGAGTTCACAACATGTCTGTGAAGACATTGTGACTATGATGATGATGATGATGATGATGCGTATTCTTGTTTCAACAGAGTAATCGTTGTTCTCATTTATACATGTTCCAAGATAAGTATATCGCTTAACACGTTCAACCGCTAGGTCGTGTATATACAGGTTTCCAATTTTTTGTGTGGTTTTAGATATTAGCATAAGCTTTGTTTTATTTATGTTTAATGAGAGTCCATATCTTTCACTACTTTCCACCACTTCATTTAGCAGGGTCCGTAAGCCTTCTAGGGTGTTTGCCAGCAAAAGGCTCGCCAATTAATGCCTTCTCGGCCATCGCATACTTTTCTCATTAAGCAGTCCAGCAACATGTTAAACAACAAAGGCAAAAATACACATTCCTGCTTCACACCATGTTTGATACTAATTCTTTCACCTTTCTGCCCATTGTGAAAGACCTGACATCCTTGTATAGCTCTTTCGCGATGTTTATAACCTTCTGGGGTGTGTCTTTCTGTCTCATGAATCTAATGCCATCATAGCTTTCTATTATATATTGCTGTTTGTCTATGCGTCGTAATAAAAATCTAGCAAGCCACTTTAAATAATCCTCTTCTGCTGTCGAAAGCAATTACCTGTTTATTACAAAACTAGCAATTAAAACTCAAGCTCGGCAAAATAAAAGACAGCACACTTCAGTTGCCTGGCCGTAACTCTTGGCTGCTTCGAATAGCAGTTCCGACACAAGCTCGAGCAAGGCAAGCAAACAGTGCAGCTAAAGAAATTTACTTGTTAATCCATAAGAAAATTCCCTTATTAATTCTTAAGATGCGATATAATTGGCGACATTACGCTTGTTTAGTACAGTGAAATTGAATTTTTTGTAAGATTTGGAATATTCAATTTATTTATTAAGGTCGTCTATCTGTCAGCGACCATCCGTCGATTTATTTATCTTCTAAGGGTTATTCGTCTGTCCATAACAGGTGCAATGAAAAGCGCACCTACTGCAGTCTTAGAGACCATTCTGCATTGCAAATTGTAATGATGGGCGAGGCGAGAATGGGCTATTCTAGACTAAAAGCTCCACCAAGAGGAATTTACAAGGATCGTGAACACAACCAAATCGCAGAATATGTGGGGCATACCATAATGGATGCTAGAAAGCCCCACATAACTCCGAAATATATCTTCAACAAGAAATTCGGGACTATAATTAAGATCAAGAACTCTGTGAAGTAAACAATCAGAGGGATCAAAGACCGAGAAGGGCACAGGAGCGGGAATCTTTGGAAGAGGAACTAGACAGAGTATTCCGCTAGCAAAAAAAAGCTCCAGTATTTCAGTCAGAGGTGTACGCCAGCCTGCATTGTGCAAGGATAAATAATGAGCGATCCTACAGAAACAAGAAGATCGCAATACTTACACACAGTCAGGCTACACTTAAGGCACTACAAGGGCCAAAGTTACGTCCGCTCTAGTCTGGGAATGTCTACAAGAACTAGGAAGGCTGGCAGAACACAACAAAGTAACTTCGGAGTGGGTGCCAGGACTCTCAGGCCTAAGGGGCTATGAAAGGGCGGACGAGCTAGCAGGCTAGGCTCGTCTGGTCTATACACTGGAGCAGAACCCGCCCTGGGGGTGCCTAAAAGCATAATCAGACACCAGGTCGTAGAATGGATGAAACATCAGCACAAGGAGATTTGGAACTTGTTGCTGGGATGTGTGTATGGAAAAACATTCATAAAAGCTCCATGCAAGAAAACAGCTGAAACACTGCTCTCCTTGAGTAGCAATCAGCTCCGAATAACTACGGGTCCCTCACGGAGCATTGTGGCCTGAAGGATCACCAGAATAAAATGGTACACTACAATGGAGACCTCAACTGCAGACTGTGTGGTAGAGGGACTGAGTCAGCCCTACATGTGCTCTGTGAGTGCAAAACGCTAGATCACAAGAGACAACAGCTCCTTGGGAAGCCCAAGCTAGAACCAATGGAGTAGAGCTCAGCGCCAGGACCAGTAGAAAAACTGCATAGACTTATGCAGAAATCTAGATTGCTGGAGTGGATACTGTAAATGAGAGGAGTTATAATAGAATAGGCCTTAAGGCTTCAGTATTGACAGGGACAGCATGGTCGGGCGGCTCCTGAAAAAAAAAGGGTTATTTGCTAGTTACAAATCAACCCCAGCTTCCAAATAAATTTTGTTTTGAGACATTGGGGCATTTTAGACCACCAAATCATGATTTAATAAGTGTTGCTATCTGAGCACCTATTGACCACCCGTAAAAATACTTTGACTGTACTATTAATATAATTGGCGGCATTTGAAGAAAGGACGTCGCAGTCTGTAAGGATTAAGCTAATTTACTTAACGAATCTTCCAACCGTAATCGGCAGACATTTCTTCATAAATACGTATATATCATCCGGGGACGAGTGGTTCTAGTGGCAAATACCTTGTCTTAATTCATCAAAGTTATTTACGAGGTATGAACTTAATTTACGATCAGGAATTGCTACGAAAAAACTATGCACAATGTTATTCAAATTTTTCGTTTAATTAATGCAGTGGCAACGTGTTAGATGTGTATTTGGAATTTATGTACTTTTTCAGAAGGACGTAATAAATGTCTTGGTAACTATTTAACCTCAATATATTTTTACTTACTATCTGTCTTTGACCAGACGATGTACTCAATTCTATTCCGCATATTTTTTTTCATGTGGAGAAGCTTTTCTTATTAGTATAAATATATCGCCACTTATTTTGCTTCGTTTTCTAGGGTAATCTTCAAGAATACAGCGTTTTTATTATTCTGTTAATCTTTACCTGACTTCTTAGTATCATAATTTGCCTATAAATACACAAAAGGACATTGAGCGCAGTTTCAGTGTTCACGTTGGTGCTGATAGACTTCAGTTCTCCCAAAAAATTAAAATTTTGATTATTCGAGGTTCACATATCATATTAAATAAATGTTGAAGAAAACTTCTGGTAGGTTACGAACATAAATATAGATTGGTTGTCTAGTAGTAAAGATAAACGCACACTGGTCGATATTTTTGACAGCTTCGATTTGAATTATGCTCTACCCCTTGAGGCAGCACGTGAATTCAATAGTGCAGCGTCTGCTTTACATTATGTGGTTTCAAACCTCCCTAACATAAAGGCTACTAACCTTGATATTCACATATCGGACCATAAGGCGCAAGCCTTTAACATACAAATGGGTCACAATCCACCAATTGAGGATAACCAACCAGTCTATATTTATAGAAGGTTCTTTTCTGACAGCAGTATCGCCAATCTGAATTTGTTTCTTTCGGTTACCGACATGAGTGAGTTATATAAATCAGGGAATGTAAATGACTCATGGTCAATTTTTTGGAGGAATTTTCTTTACTGTTTGGACAAAGCTTGTCCCTTAACGAAGACAAAGGTAAACTATTGTAGTATAAAAAACAGTTGGGTGGATAGTGAAATTGTGGAAGAAAGCAACAGAATAAAAGAACTGTATTGGCTAAGCAAACATACCTCTAATGCTGCTGAAGCATATAAGGAAGCGAAAAAACGCTATTCTGAGTTCATTCAGGAAAAAAAACGTCAGTTCTATCAAAAAAGAATTAGCGATGCTCCAAACATCTCACAGGAGGCTTGGAGTGTCGCTAATACAATAATAGAGAAAACTCCTCAGAAAGCTCGAACTATGCCAAACATCGTATACAACGGAAGTCACCTCAATGACCCATCAGATATAGCTAAAGCGTTTTGTAATTATTTTTCTAATGTAGCTGAAAACACCTTGTTAACACATTTCAACAGTTTAGCTGGCGAATGTACAAAGAGTTTAAATACATACAACTCACTATACTTCCAAGAGATAACAACTGATGAGATTTTATTGAAATTGAACGAACTAAGGAACAATGTTTCTAGTGGTCCCGACGGTATACCTCTAAAAGTTTTAAAAAAAGTGTTCAACCTCATAGCACAGCCGCTTTGTTTTATTTTTAATCTTTCGATCCTTGTAGGTCAATTTCCAGACGCCTTGAAGCTGGCCACCGTCATCCCGATACATAAAAAAGGAGAATGCTCCAAAATCGAAAACTACCGTCCTATATACCTGATATCGGGTTTTTCCAAACTTCTGGAAAAGATTGTTGCTGGTAGATTACATAGCTTTATAAAAGAAAACAACATTTTATCTCCATTTCAACATGGCTTTCGTCACAACTACTCAACTAGTAGGTACTGCTGTTTTCAGTTTGTTAAATTTCACTTATGACTCTTTAGACAAAGGGAAATACATTGCTATACTTTTCCTCGATTTAACTCGAGCATTTGAGGTTGTCATTGAGAAATTTTTAACTTCCAAGATCAGACAGTTAGGCATACGATCTCCTCTAGATGCATGGATTCAATCATTTGTTTCCCATCGAAAAATCTAGGTAAGAATAGCAAATGACTTGTCTAAAACAGAAGAAGTACAGTTTGGAGTATCTCAAGGAAGTGTTTTGTCTCCTTTACTGTTCCTACTTTTCATCAACCATATTGACAATTATATAGATTGCAGTGAGTTACTTTTAGTTTTATATGCTGATGATATGACCGTAGCTTTAAGTTCGGATTCGATTACAGAACTAGAATACAAAATCAATAATTTTCTGCAAAAGTTTCACACATGGGCCTCAAATAAGAAACTCCAGCAAGACAAACTTTATGATGATTTCAAATCACCGGGAATCAGAAATTAAAATTTATAACAACTCAGTACAAATAGGAAAAGTAAAGGACACAAAATTCCTGGACCTTTATATTGACGACAAACTGTTATGGCACAATCATGTCGACTTTGTCGCAAAAAAATTGAACTCAGCTTATTATGCCATCAGAAACCTAAAAAATGTAGTTGAGCGAAGCTATCTACTGCAAGTGTATTATGCTCTAGTCTTCCCACGTCTCAAGTACCTGACTCAGTATTGGGGTGTGGCATCAGACTGGCAGCGCATTTTTATACTTCAAAAACGGTTAATTTTCGGACTAGGTCCACTAGAATCATGTCGCAGTCACTTTAAGAGAAACAAAATCCTCACCTTCCCATCTATTATTATATTGGAATCAGTTATGATCATCAAACAAAATATAGATGGTTTTACGTTGAATCGTAATATCCACCAGCACAACACCAGGAATTGCGGTGCTATTCATATTCCGCAATTTCACCTAAGTACGTATAAAAAAGTCCTTTCTACGTATGCAGTACCATCTATAATAAATTACCTTCGTCAATAAAACAGATACAAAGTATTCCAAGGTTTAAAAACAAAGTGAAAGATCTGTTGATAGAGAATAGTTTTTATAACCTAGCAGAGTTTTTATAAGAAGCCCCACTAATAACCCACAACATAATTTTGATTTTTAACTTGTTTTAATCCATATTTATATAGCTTAGTGCATTTTAATTGACCTTTCATATCCTTGTAAATAGGCATCATGAATAAAAGTTACTCTACTCTACTCTTCTCTTTCTGCAAGTCTCTAATACATCAAAACCATAAATTAAGAAAAAAGCCTTGCTAATCTCTTCTTATCTCCCACACCGATAGGTGAGGGGAGTATTTTGATCGCGAAAATTTTCTATTTTGGACGTTCCCTGATGTCTACCTTACAATATCTACGTCATTCATTTCTGTTGGTCTTTCTGTTGGCGTTCTTCTAGCCCCGTAATCTCAGTAACCGCTGCATGGATTGTTACGAAATTTGGCTAGCGATATACTGTGGGGTCGTAGTAGGTAGCTGCTATAATTTTGAAAATTATTGCATGGACGGCGGAGCAACTAGCAGCAAACAAAAAATTTCAAATATTCCTCAAACTTTTTTAGGCGTTTTAGGGTGTCCTGATTATTTTCTACCTTTTACTTCCCGCACCGATAGGTGAGAGGAGTATTGTGATCGCAAAAATTTTCGATTTTGAGATAATACACTTTTTGGGCGTCTCATGATGTCTACATAACGAAAATCCACGTCACTCATTTCCGTCGGTCTGTCTGTCTGTCGGTCTGTGGCGGCGCAGCAATAATAAAAATACCAAAAATATAAAATCACCTCAAATCTTATTTTTAGGCGTTTTAGGGGTTCCTGATCATTTTCTACTTTTTTTGGGTGGGGGTGAATTTGAGGAGGTTGGGGGGTGGGAGGGGGGTTGTAAAACTGATAAATTTGTTGTATTTGTAATAGGCTATCCATTGACCTATGGATGAAAAACCTAGCGGCATAATACACTTTTTAAGATCCATCTGAACATTGTCTTGCTTATTATAGAAACCAAGTGACTTAGAATTTGTAGTGTATACATACGAGTGTTGTTTTAGATCGTTATATTATTATATTGCGGCGAGGATAGAAAACGCGTATGTTTCGTAAGAATCATGTCAGTGGCGGCGCAGCAATAATAAAAAAACAAAAAATATAAAAACACCTCAAAGTTTGTTTTTAGGGGTTCCTGATCATTTTCTACTTTTTTTGGGTGAGGGTGAAATTGGGGCGGTTGGGGGTGGGGGGTTGTAAAACTGAAAAAGTTTGTTGTATTCATAACAGTTTATCCATTGACCTGTGGAAGAAATACCTAGCGGCTTATCACACATTTTAGGTCCATCTGAAAATTGGCTTGCCTATTACAGAAACCAATTTTGTGATGTATACATACGAGTTTTGCTTTATTTCGTTCTATGTGTTTTGCGTAAAGCGAAAATTATTGAATTGATTTTAATGAAATTTTGGCACAGAATTTAGTGCCACGGCGAGAATGGAAAACGCGTCTCCTTTTGAAAAATCGTCAGTGGCGGCGCAGCAATAATAAAAAAACTAAAAATATAAAAACAGATCAAGCTTCGTCTCTAGATGGTTTGGAGGCTCCTGATCATTTCATTTCGTTTGTGTTGTACAATACGTTTTTTGCGCGAGGGTGTGCGATGATTTGGTTGTAAGGGGATTTCAAACTATAGCTTCATGTAATGGGAAAACAATAAAATGAAATCATTATGTGTGGGAAGTACTGAGTCAATCAACTTGACTCCATTTTTTTTCTTTGGAATTGTTTGATCGGGAGGAACTTAAAAAGGCATTCATATACAGGGTGTTCCATTGATAATTTTGAATCGGACGTCACGTGACCAAAAGAAATACCTCATTGGGTAACACATCTATTATCATCTATTAACCTTTGTCCAAAAATTCGTAGCTTGTGAAAAAATGAAAATATACTCAAACCGAAGAATTAGATTTGGACAATTATTTCTCAAAAAAATTTGAATTTTTCTCCTTCAAATAACAAGGTACATGTTTTAGAGCACTGAACCCCATTTGCGCAAAGTGCATCACACTGGAAACGTGTCATGTAACCAACAATATACTAAATTGAGACACGTTTAATATTTCTGGAATTACATTATTCTAATGGACTCCATTGATGAGTAGAGTTTATCATATGTCAATAGTCTAACGGATCTATATTTCCGGAAATGGAATTCACGTAGGATTCTTATATATTTTGTAGCTACATTACTACTCTAAGTTATCTCAAATTTAATTAGTATAATTGAAATTGAAATGATATGCATTATGTTCATATAAGGTCTGTAGGTATTTCATTACCAAATTTGTTGGAAAAAAGCTGAACCATTTCCTCTGCTTTAGCGGTATACTAACACACAGCTTGAAAATTCTTATAAACATAAGCATGCTTTTATCTGTGAAAGACACAAAAATCCAGACGCTACCTCGTAAAGAAGCCGACTGAAGTGGAAAGATTGATGAACCTCGAAGCGATCCTATAAAAAACGCTGAAACGAAGTAGATTTAACAGGTTTTTAAATACGATTTCTGTAATCGAGAATTTTATTTTCTTGGATTCTGATTGCTTGGGTAGGAATTTGCTTCAGCTTTTCATTGAACAAATATAATTTATCTGCTCCCATTAAATTAAACAGCGATTATCAAACTACTTTGAACAAACTAAGTAGCATTTATAGTAATTCAGTAAAATAAGATTTCTGACTCTTAGACATTTATACCAATCTAATAAATAATCTAGACAGCTAGCTTTTTATACCTCCTTCATATTTAAATTGTGAACATCTGTCTTTTATTGTCCTCCGTACCATCCCAAAAGCAATATGAACTTGCCCACCTTTTCTGTATCAACAATATGATTCAGTTATAACTAAAAGAATCATTTCCCAATTATTGTTTCTTAAAAGTTAAAAATGACGCTGTTACAAGTCTTCAAAGTTTCTCGCGCTAGAGGAGCACTGACGTCATGCAGTATAACAACGCGTCGCTGATTTAGTCTCTAACCTATCATACGATACGCGACCCGAATGTAGGCTGATTCCCAAACAATAGATAATAATTATGTCTGTCTCAGGCCTTACACCAAACACATCTACCCTACACCTACAACAGTTATATAGGCCTGGACGAACGGTTACACAAAATATTACAAAAGTCTGTAATCCTGAAGACCTCTAATATTGTTCGATCCTTCCTAAATTCAGACCCGTAATAGTTCAGGTGTTGACTTGGCACAGCCCGTCAACATTTGCTGCTACCGCAATCATGCGAGAGAAACTTGATAAATCATAATAATAATAATAAAGACTTTATCATATCATATGAGACATATGTATAAAAGGCGAAGTATGGCCAAATGGCCACTCAAACTTAACCCCACGCTATAGATTAATTCTAAAACTAAATCTAATCTTTTTATCTATCTATCTCAGATAGATAGGATTACTGCCGGCTTTAATATTTAATAATTAATGTAACAATAATGTAATACAGTATATCAGATATTTTATATAATGTAACAAAGTATATCAGATGCTAGGGAAATATTATGTATATAAGGATACCTAATGTATGGAGATTAAATGCTGCTTATACTTAAGTTTGAACAGATTAGTGCCGAAATAAGTCTTTAGATGAAGAACAAGTGTATTGTATAAACTAACAACATTATATGAAAATGATCTCTGAAACATGGCTGTATGATGAGATGGCATTAGGAACGTAGTTTTTCTATGCCTAGTATCAATTTGATGGACTAGTGAAAAAGAAGTAATCTTGTCATATAAATAGGCAGGAGAAAGAGAAAGTAGGACTTTTTGAACAAAACACAACAACTGAACTTTAAACATATTTTCGATTTTGAGCCACCTAAGCTCGTTTATAGATCTGGTTATGTGATCGGCCACATATCAGCCTACAACATGAATTTTGGATTTTTTGCAACCGATTATATTCCTCTCTTCTAAGCGCTGGAAAATGAACTATACTGCAATAAGAAATTTTTGAAATGATCAATGATTCACATAAAGCCTTTTTCATCGTGGGCGTTCAAATATGTTTGTGAATATATGGTAACCTGAGCCTCAGGAAACAATTTTTTGTTAAATTAGCAACATGATCAGCAAAACGCAGATCCTCGTCCATTATCAGGCCAAGGTTTTTTGTAGATGTAACAAACGGTACAGCAACGTTATCAATTTTAATGTTGAGACGAGATTTAAGAAGATGTTTATACTTGGAACAAAAAATAATATTGATTGATTTGGAAGGATTTAAGCGTAAATTGTGATTAGCTGCAAAACTATGTGTAGTAGTGAGGTCTTCATTTATTGATGTAGAAGCAGTCGCGACATTGTCAGGAGAAAAATTGTAAAAAACTTGGGTGACATCAGCATAATAGTGTGCTTTGCAGTTTTTTACTACATTGGCCATGTCAGCTGTATATAACAAAAATAGCAGAGGGCCAAGGATTGACCCTTGAGGTACTCCCGATGTTATGGGTTTTAGACTAGAACCGTGATAGTCAATGATAACACTTTGCTGTCTTCCTGTCAAGTAGGAGCTGATTAACCTAATAGAATCAGTGTCAAAACCGAAGTACCTACATTTCGCTAGTAAAAGTGAGTGATTCAGCTGGTCAAAGGCTTTACTAAAATCTAACAGTATAAGAGAAGTTGGTAAAGATTGGTCAAGAGAAGTGATTATGTCATCAGGGACACGTAAAAGGGATGCTGTAGTATTGTGGGCCTTTCTGAATCCAGAATGATGAGGAGGAATAATATTGTGCTCGTTAACATACTTTATAATCTGCTGGTTAACAACCTTTTCAAATATCTTTGATAAAGTTGAAAGTAAGGTCAAAGGTCTTAAATCATCAAAAGTTGGATTAACTTATTTGCTTTCAGTTGCTTGCTGAGATAAGATTTAGACGTTTGTTTACGTATCTGGTGCATTTTATCCCTATTTTGAAACTCAGCCGGCACTTATGATAGCAGACAAGCTATAGTACTTGTTGAGCATAAAAATTCCTGCCAAACATTCTCAATATATCAGAAAAAAAATAAAGGACAAGACCGATTATTATTCGCCAACCGGACATACCAAGCTACTTACGTATTGAAACATCCAAAGAACTTCAAGAGGCTTGATGCAAAAACCCGCCAGGTTCATTTACATTCCTAGATATGTTCGCCTTTTAAAAGACAGCCCTGTATATTATTATTAATTGGTCCCCCAGCTCGTTGTTAAGGAATTTTTCAAATTTAATTTATGAGATATTTTCGGGTGATCGTTCCTTTCGTGACTCGAAAGAATTCTGCCCTTTCTATTGCCGAAAGCTCAACAAATATGCTGAGTATGGCAGAATGTATGAAGGAATGTCTACTATGCCCATTTAAATATATCTTTGTCAAGACCTACAGAAAACTTGAATGCGAGTGGTCAAAATGCTCGAATAGAAAGACAATTTATGTTCTTTGTGTATCATATACATACGTCCGATTGAAAAAAATAAAAAAAGGTCAAAAAAAATGTTCATTTATATACGATGATGTGTCCAGTATATAGCGAGATTGTCTTCTTTCAAAGGTAGAGTTTTACAACACACATAATGATGTATGAAAGCCTTATCTTTGACGTTTGTTAGAAACTAAATTATTGAAATTTCAGAGTTTTGGCACTCGTCGAAAACATGGAAATGGAGCAAATACAGGGTGAGTTTTTAGTACCGGCTCGGTCGATAACTCCACTACTGTAGAAGATAGCGAAAAAAATTGTATATAAAAGTTGTAGCTACGGATATGCTCCTTGCTCACAAAGTACTTAGACTTATACAGGGTGATCCATAACTACGTGCATTTTTTTAAATGAGACACTGTATAAATTATTCCATATTCAAATTATACTAATGATTTCCGTTCTTCCAATATAGGGTACTGTTACATTATACAGGGTATTTCAAAGGTTATGTGGTCATAACCTTTATATCCAAATCGCGGTCAAATGTACGTACTGTTACGCGGCTATTAAAAAAGCCTGTGGCGCATATTCATATACGAAGTGATGTAGAATGCAAAACCTAGGTTCTCTCTTTTTTTAAATGTAACCCCCAATATTTTATTATACCAAAGAATTGCTTTTAATATGCTCTTTCATCTTTGTATAGCACTTGTTATGGCTGCATTCAGCAGTTTCTGAGATATTTAGATTTTTCTACAAATTTTAAATATACCCTCTATTTGTTTACTAAAATTTATTTATTTTGAGAAAATACTATCAAATTTTATTTTTTTTAAACAACTAAAATATGAGGCCATAATAGTACTTGCTCAAGTCAAAACACTGAATTAACGAGATAATATAGGTCAAGTGTGCTGAGAAAACAATTTTACAGACGTCATCCGTAATTATCAAGCAGATGTATCAGGCAAAATAAATGAATTTCAGTACACAAATAGAAGCTATATTTTAAATTTGTCGGAAAATCGGAATATCTCGGAAACTGATGGACCTAGGTACAACAAGTGCTATACAAAGATGAAAGAGCATATTAAAAGCAATTCTTTGGGATAGTAAAATATTAGGGGTTACATTTAAAAAAAAAAGAGAAAATCTGGATTTTGCATTCTACATCACCCTGTATACGAATATGCGGCACGGGCTTTTTTATAGCCGATTTTAAAACTAGAGGGCATTTTTAATCTTCGCGTGTAAAAAAAATAATTTTTGATTCATTAATTTTTGATGCACAGTACGTTCATTTAGTTATTAGTAGAATTTGAATATGGAATAATATATAGGGTGTCTCATTTAGAAAAATGCATGTTAGCATCACCACGTAGTCATGGATCACCCTGTATAAATCTAAATATTTTCTGAGCAAGGCTACAACTTTTAATCGCAACTTTTTTTGCTATCTTCTACAGTAGTAGAGTGATTGACCGAGCCGGTACTAAAAACTCACCCTGTATAAGTGACAACGTTTTTCTTCGGTAGGGTAAAACACACGCAATTTTTGAAATTAAAATATTATAACTAGGTGTTACAGTTTTGCGGCTTTGCTCAGTTCAGTATTAATCATGAGTTAGTAAGTTACGAGAAAAGGTTTGTTTGAGGGCAGACGACAGAAAGGTTCTGTTGTTTGAGGATGTTGGTAACAATGAGTATTGGGAAACTTTTCAAAGTTTTTATGTTAGGTTGGCCATTACACCGTACCTATTTAGATGTTCTTTGCTGTTCCATAACTTTTCGAGAGTTCAGAACTTTTATTTTACTGTTTAAAAACATATGATTGTTATGGTGATGTTGCCAGAAATCTGTCATCGCCTACTGGATGAGTATATCAACGAAAAAATTGCAAATTTATCGATGACAGAATTCTAAAATGATACCCAGGAGATTTTCTAGACTTCCAAAAACATCACAATTGAAATAGCAGAATTCCTAAAATACATGTACTGAACTTCTCTGAAAATCATTAACTTGTGGCATTCTAGGTGTCTCCAAATCAGTATCGTGACAACTAGTCATGTGTATGCACATTAAAACTATATCGTGGAATGCATCTAGTTGTCTGGTTCGTTTGTGGAACAGAAAAATTACCGCATCAGCAATTATCATTTTGTATCGGCCTCACTAAATGCACTGTAACTACTATATTTGAAAAAATCCTTTGGTGTAACATGCAACGTAGACTGTGAGTACAAATTTTTTACATGTATACTCAACGTGTGATGATACAGCAGCGTCATTTTAGGTTGAGTAGGAGTAAGAATAGTTTGTTGGATATGAAGAACTTGAAATTATGTGAAATATAAACTTCTAAAGATCTACAAATGCTCCTATAAAAGGTTTTAGAAGTTTGAGATTACGACCAACTTAAGAATCTAGTCCGAAGCTACGACTGTTTCACGTTCTAAGAGACTAAGACCACATTGAACAGGCCAGGAAGGCATTTATGAGCATGAGGAGATTTTTCATAAAGTCAGATCTGAGCCTAAAACTTAAGATACGCATCGTCATATGCTATATTTTCTTGGTTCTCCCATACGAATGTGAGAGTTAGAATCAATTAAAAAAGAAAAATTAAAATGTACATTTATCGCCGTATAGGTACTCGGAATATCATGGGTGTAAATAATAATGAACGATGAAGTCCCTAATCGTATGAAGAAACCAAAAGAGCTCATGCCTACAATCAAGGAACGAATAACAGCTTATATAGATTATACCATGCGAGAAGAAAAATACGAACTTCTACGACTGATTATAGGCACACACCAAAATACTTGAAGGATATCCGAAGATGGTTTGGTTGCACATCGCTTGACATCTTCTGCATGGCCGTATCTAGAACTACGTTAGCTATTTGGATCGCCAACCTTCAAAAGGAGTCATAAGAAGAAGAAGAGGACCAAAGACAAAGAACTGTCTTATCTGATGTGTTTCGTGTATCTGTGAAGTTCTGGATTCTGAGATAGTTTCACAGCTGCGTCATTTCAACCATTAGAACTGGTGAATCTTTGCGTTGTCGACTTTCTTCATAAACACTTTTTAACGAAATCAACCCTTTTTCACACTCGCAGAAAAAATAGCAGGCAGTAAACAAATTGCTGATATTTTGACGGAAACCCTTTATAGAACAAGAAATAAAACAGCTAAGAAGCCTGATGCGTTTTACACTCGAGGGCTAATGAGCTCCAAATATTCGTAAGCCTTCTTTGTAAGTTCATCTGCCTTTTTACTAACTACGATCCTCTCATGTCCTGGGATCCACCAGAGCATAATCTGGTATGTCCTTGCCAGTTATTTTCCAGGTAATTCCAGACCAGCTTCATGTTTAAGGTTATGAAGATTGTCATTAACACACAGCTCCTGAAATACTTTGACAACAATAACATCATAAATGGTCGCCAGTACGGCTTCCGTAGGCATAGGTCTACGGGTGACATCCTGGCCTATGTCACTCATTTGAAGAATAAAGCAATAGAAGGTCATGGTGAATCCCGTGTTGTTGTACTTGACGTATCGAAAGTCTTCGATAGAATAACATGTCCTGGCATCATCATGTCGACAGTATAGCTAAAACGGCAACCCAGAAGCTTGAAGTTTTGTTCCGCTGCAGGAAGCTGTATACAGCAGATCAATTACTGCTAATCTACAAGGCACAGATCCGACCATCGTTGGAGTATTGCTCCTATGTGTGGGGTTGCGCTCCGAAGCATCCTCTAGAGCTTCTAGACACTATCCAGAAGAGAATTTTTAGACTAATCGACACGCCTAACCTCACAAAGGGCCTCTGCAGCCTGGAACATCGAAGAAGGGTAGCTGAACTGTAGCTGTTTTGCAGATTCTATCGCGGTAGATGTTTGAGTGAGCTCTCCCGGATAATAACACCGAAGGCCGTCCGAACGAGAAACACTAGATAAGCTCTGAGAGCTCATCCTCACTAGGTCGAGGTCACTCCCCGAGGCAGCCTCCGCCAGCATTCCTTCTTTTGGTGAATTTCGAGTAACTATCTTGTTTGACATTTTGTATCAAAGATACCTACTCCGGTTTCACCACTTTCCGTTTTTGGGCCACTTGTGAACCACACCAGAGAACCTTCCTTGAAATGCGGCCCTCCAGAGCTCCAAGTTTCGCGAACAATGGTGTATACTTGCTCAATATTATATTTTGTCGGTTCAGTACACGAGAAAATATGAGCCATTTGTTCTATATTCTTATCTTTGAGTATAGCCAAACGGACTGCCAGGTTTCCTGGTTCAATGGTTTGTGTCCTACAGAGCATAAGTGAGCTTGAATTACCTCCTTTTTCACGTGTAAGTTTAAAAGCATTGAGTCAGTCGCTCCTGTTGCGCTTAAGCAGGCCAGTAGTCGCATTTTTGTGATCTGTGTCATACTTTCTGTTGTCTTTTGCCATGGGTCTAACGACAATCGTCACATATGAACGAAGTATAATATGTGGCTTTAATTTCCTATTCCTACCAAATATTTTGCGGCAAATTAAGCAAAGCTCAATCAGGAAAGCTGTTAAATTTGGACACTTACTATACTGCAATGTCTACAAAGTGTACCAACTTTAACAAACATAACCATTCCACATCCCACGTAGCACTGGATGACATGAGAATATTCTGTTCACATTCACTACAGATATTATGAATATTCTGACAAAATTCCATGGATAATTAGATTATTTACAGAATATTCTGTAAACGTTCGAAATGGGAAAAACACGCTATATTCCTAGAATATTCCGCCGAATATTCCGCACGGATATTATGATTTTGAATATTCTAGGAACATTTTGTCTAAATTACCTCATATACGAAACATTTTTAAGGAATTATGGATACTGTTCCAAAAATAATGGCACCTACTAGTGGCAGATGGTCACAAAAGTTAGGTGGTTAGACATCTCAGTCTAGATGTCTAGATAAAGTGCTAAAATGTAAACTTGTTGCATTTAACCTCAAAATTCTACTCACATTATATAATGAACCATACACCATAGTAGGTCACCGTAATTTGGAACACTGTCACACACTTTATAACAACCAGCAACTTTATTGTACAAAATTGGGTATAAATGCAGGCCTTTCAGGAATAAAACTCGTGAATTCGTGAATTGCTAAAATGCTCACATGTTGAAGCACAGAATGACAGAACACTTAAAGCGAAGAATAGAGTGACAACCAGACAAGATTGACAACTGACGACACCATAGCCACTATACATCAGCATAAGATGCTGTCACTTTATCGTCGGTGGATGCCGTATCTGTATTGCTGGCAATGGCTAATGACTAATAAACTTTTGAAAATTGCACATAATACTTATTAGGTATATTTAGGATGAACGCAAAACGAATGAAGGTTTTTTTTAATTCACTGAGAAACGTGCAAATATAAATTAATAATACCTCGTATTGAATATTTTCCTACATACAAATATTTCTATTACAAATATTACTAAATGTTCGTCAGAAAATAGCTACATCTCGTTCTTAGTAGATTATTAACATAATATTCTATGAAGAATATTACTGGTATATTCTGGAATAATCCAGACATTAAACGAATAATCACTGATTATCCTAAGTGGATAATATAGTAATATTCTATAAAGAATATTATTTTAATAATCCAGAATAATCAAGAGAAATAACGAATATTCTATGATTCTACTGAATATTCATGTAACATATAGGAGATTTAAAGAATATTCATAGAATATCTAGTGCTATATGGGATCAGCCACATTGCTGCAGTATTTAGGCTTTACTAGGCAATCCCAGGAATATAACTGTTGACATTCCTGTTCAAAATGACTAGACTGTCGAGCAAAAACCCACAGATGTATCGCGTGCTACATATACACATCATACATTGTACGGTGGGCTTGCCATTTATGAGACGTTTTGTCTTCATTGTGTCCAGTCGTGTTGGAAAAAGCAAAAAAGAGGCCGCATCATGCATTAATCTGTATATCAAAGGGACCACGCAGTGGGTCTAGTTAATGATGATATCATAAGCTAAAATTACCCGGAGTTATTTCAACATGTGCCTAAACGACATGCTATTATGCTTATTTGGTTGAATTTTAGGACTGGTCGTTCTTTTTTCTCCAAATTGCCTTGGCCTACCTAGGATTGATGAGAGTTTTGAACAAAATATTTATCATACTTTTCATATGAAAGGTTTTTCTCGAGATTTTTTATATATAACTTTTACTAGCAGCTAAAATGATAAAGGATTCTCTAACCCAATTTGCTCTTGATCCGAAATTGAAGAATTTTCTAATTAAAATAAATGTTTTTACTCCAATTTTCACGTTTGCACAGGGTGATCCATATCAAACTTAAATTTTTGAAATATAAGCCCCTCTATATTATTTCACATAATCTACTATTTTCTATAAAAAGAATTCAAATTTAACCGTGAAGCGTAAGCTGGTGCATTTTATGGTTATGAACTCCGCAAAGTCACAGCCTTCTAACTTTTAAAGTCGCTGCGTTATTCAATTTTACTTCCCACACCGATAGGTGAGGGCAGTATTGTGATCGCGAAAATTTTCGATTTTGAGAGATACGCTTTTTTGGCGTTTCATGATGTATACTTAGCGAAAATCCACGTCACTCATTTCCGTCGGTCTGACTGTTCGCGTTCTTCTACCCTCGTAATCTCAGTAACCGCTCCATGGATTGTGATGAAATTTGGGCAGCATTATGCCGTGGGGTCGTAGTAGATAGTGTTCCTATAATTTTGGAAATTGTTATACGGGGGCGGAGTAGATAATGTTCCTATAATTTTAAAAATTGTTATACGGGGGCGGAGTAATTAGCAAAAAACGAAAAATTTTAAATATGCCTCAAACTTCGTTTTTAGGTGTTTTAGGGGTTTCTGATCATTTTCTACGTTTTTTTGGGTGAGGGTGAATTTGAGGTGGTTGGGGGGTTGGTGGTTGTAAAACTGAAAAATTTGTTGTACTCATAATGGGTTGTCCATTGATCGTTGAATGAAAAACCTAGCAGCATAATACACTTGTTTAGGTCCATCCGAACATTGCCTTGCTTATTATAAAAACCAAGGGACTTCGAATTTGTGATGTATAACATACGAGTATTGTTTCAGATCGTTCTATATTGCGTAACTCGAAAATTATTGAATTGATTTTAATGAAATTTTGACGCAGTGACGATGGAAAACGCGTATGTTTTGGAAAAATAGTATCAGTGGCGGCGCAGCAATAATAAAAAAACTAAAAATATGAAAACAGCCCAAACTTACGGGTTCCTGATCATTTTCAATTTTTTTTTTGGGTAGGGTTGTAAAACTGAAATATTTGTTGTATTCATAATAGTCTGTCCATTGACCTGTAGAGAAAATACCTAGCGCCACTTTTTCAGGTCCATCCGAACATTGGCTTGCCTATTACAGAAACCAATTTCGTGATCTGTACGTACGAGTTTTTATATATTTCGCTCTATGTATATTGCGTAAAGCGAAAACTATTGAATTGATTTTAATAAAACTTTGACACGGTATTCATTACCGCGGCGAGAATGGAAAACGACTTTGTTTTTGAAAAACCATGTCGGTGGCGGCCAAGCAATAATCAGAAACCAGAAACATAAAATTAGCTGAAATTTCGTTTTTAGACGGGTTGGAGGCTCTTGATTGTTTAGCATTATCTAGTTGAAGCATGCAGAAAAAAACTGTGGCATCCTAGTTTCAAACGAGGGAGACGTAAGAAACTATTTACGAGGGTTTTTGTGTTGGATGTTCTTTTTGCGGCCGGATGGGCGGCAAGGGAATTTTAGACCATATAGCTTCATGCAATGTGAAATAATAAAATGGTATCATCATTATGTGTGGGAAGTACTGAGTCAATCAGCTTGACTCCATTTTTTGTATGACATCTACTTAGTAGAAGTAAACGTTGAAAAGTTATTTGCGTCTAAAGTTCATTTAAAGTCTCATGTGAGGTACATCGAGTCACACTATAATTGACTTAGGAATCTAAACATGCTATAATACATGTTTAAAAAATGTAAGGTTGATATGAATTTAAACGAAAATATTTTAAAGCTCCCTACCATCCCCAAGCGACAGACTTCTGGAATATGTTTTAGTAAGCTCACTATCTCCGTCCTCGTATTCTTGGCCCACCCTGTATGATTACGGTGCTTAATGTCCGATATACAGGAGCGAGATAGAGAGACATTGGGGTTCGTGGCGAGGGGAGGGGCAACAGAAAAACAGATCAAGTATCGGAAATCGATAATAGGAATTTAGTGTAATTGTTTATTTGATTTAACAGCCGAGCTTTGAGTGGCGCCGGAAACGGCCGGATCTATATATATGCTTATGGGACTCGGCCTCAGTCGTAAATTCGTGTAAGATCGGCTTAGATAGATCAGGCCGATTCTAGAATTATCACAGTCATTGATTGAATGCGAAGCTGAACTACAATAGCTAGTGAAAAGAGGTGAAAATAAAGTTTACTTGTTCTTACAAACGAAGGACATGCTTGAAGGTCATACCTTGTATAAGGATGTTGGCTGATGGACGGTTGCACATTAAATTTTGACACTTCCTAGGTATTTCCTGACAAATCCACCAGTGATTCTCTTACCTACACACTCGCCCAATCCATATAGGTTTATATCTCTTTAAGGTCGGTGTTACCTTTATCTGGCGGGCCATCACAGCATCCAAATATCTTCCTTACGGGAGTCTGTTACGTATCACATCAACTGCAACATAACAATACCAATATTATTACCAGTAGAGCAACAGTGGAGTCTGGGCAGAGCCTGGAAAGCTGTCTGGTGAGCTCCTGTCATTTTGGTCGGATTCTTCTCCTTCTAAGAGACGATGTTTACTTCGGGAGGTGCCCAAAACTCAACACGGAACGTATTCTTCTGTTCGAAATCGACGAGGACTACTTCTTCTTCTAGTGCCGTCCCCTAACGGAGGTTGGCGACCATTTCTCTGAATGCATCTTCGTCTTTTGCAATGTGGAACAGTTCTCCTACACTCATATCAGTCCATTCTCTAGTGTTTCTCAGCCAGGATTTCTTTTTTCTTCCAAAGCCCTTTTCCCATCTACTCGTCCTTGCATGACACGAGGGCTACGTCGTGCTTGTTTGCATGTGTAACCTCGAGCATAGGGAAATATGAAAGACATCATTATAATGCACCCAGTATCAGACTTCATCCTACTCATAGCTTTATATAGCGTGAAGAGGTAGGTTACATGGTGAGAAGTACTTTCTAGCTCTAAATAGATACCTAGACTTTTACCAGCAGTTGTTGCAATTGACGTAACGTGTTCGTGATAAATCAGATTTTCTGTAAGGGCTTGAGCTCCTTAGCAGAACCTGATTGTTCATTAGAATCGGGTGCAGACTTGGGCACTTCTTATCTGATAGCGTACAAACCTGGGTCTTTGAAGCATTAAAGTTTTCCATACTCTTGAACCCCGAAGCAGTAATGGTCTTCACATCCTTGGAAAGCCAGGCAACTTCTGCCAGCCTTATGCGTTCCAGCTCGATCACAGAGATCGGCCTCTTCCTTGCACGCAAAGTACTGTTATCCGCAAAACTGTGGATTGGGTTTGTAGTGCTACAGAGTAGATCACTGATGTGAAGCAGAAACAATATCGGAGCGAATACCGATCCCTGCCGCACCCCAGCATTGATGAAGAGGAGAAGCCGTCTACCACGACAGAGATTTTTCGACCTGGAAGGACGTTTGCGAGCCTATCGCAAAGCTTAACAGGGATGCCCTAGAATGGACGCTTTCTCAGGAGAGCTACATGCCATAGTTGTTTAAATG